>CAUYRH010155983.1:0-37689 GCA_963574655.1 Perodicticus potto | reverse complement strand
GTTTGGCGGGTCCAGGCTGGATTTGAACTCTCCAGCTCAGGTGTACGTGGCTGGCGCCTTAGCCCGTTGAGCCACAGGCGCCGAGCCCATTACTTAATTCTTTTTTATGACTGAGTAGTACTCCATGGTATGTGTATATGTGTGTGTGTATACAACCCCCCATATGTATATGTGTGTGTATGTATATATATATATTCTCACAAATTCATGTTCAAAAAACACTTGTACCCCCTAAATGTATAGAAATAAATTGAATGAACTCATCCTACAGTGCTACATACCTCATTGCTGAATATCACTATGGTCGCTTTTGAAGTACTCCCCTGGGGAAGCTATACATCGATACCAGCACCTAGGATACCCTTCAAAGGAATTTGGAACTCTATTTCGGGAATGACCATCAGAGCTGTCCTTGTATGTCATACAAAAACACCAAAAATAGGGACCGTGGCTGGGCGCTGGGGGAGGCGCTTGTGCCTGAGGCAGCCGTCGGCAGCCTGCTGTGAGCCAGGTCTTGGAGACATGCTGTGAGACAAAGAAATATATGAAACTATGGATACTGCAAAAACTTCCCTTGACATTAAAGAGTACCCTGATACTGAGGTACAAAAAAACCTAGCACTAACTCTGGAAGAACAGCAAGACAAGTGGATGAACCACAAAATTGCATTTCATCAGGAACAAGGACATCAGTTACTAAACAAGCATTTGGAGGTGGCGCCTCTGGCTCAGTGAGTAGGGTGCTGGCCCCATACACTGAGGATGGCAGGTTCGAACATGGCCTCAACCAAACTGCAACAAAAAATAACCGAGGGTTGTGGCAGGCGCCTTTAAGTCCCAGCTACTCAGGAGCCTGAGGCAAGGGAATCGCTTAAGCCCAAGAGCTGGAGGTCGCTGTGAGCTGTGATGCCACGGCACTCTACCAAGGGTGACAAAGTGAGACTTTGTCTCTAAGAAAAAAAAAAAAGAGCGGTACCTATGGCTCAAAGGAGTAGGGTATCGGCCCCATATACCAGAGGTGGTGGGTTCAAACCCAGCCCCGGTCAAAAAAAAAACTTGTAATGAATAAATAAATAAATAAAAATAATAAAAAAAAGAAGAAGAAGAAGCATTTGGATACTTTTCTTAAAGGCAAGAGTGATCTGATGGTGTTTTTTCCTCTTTGTGGAAAAGCAGTTGAGATGAAATGGTTTGCAGACCTGGGACAGTATAGATGGTGTAGAAATCAGTGAACTTGGGATATGAGAATTTTTTACAGAGCAAAATCTCTCTTACTCAGAAGAACAAATCACAGAAATTCCTGGAGCCAAAATGTTTGAGTTCTTCAGGGAACATTTCATTGTATTGTTGCAGCATTTTTGATCTTCCCAGAAAATATGCTGGTAAATTTGACAGGATTTGGGATAGAAGAGCATTAGTGGCCATTAATCCAGGTGACCTTGAATGGCCCACCATTTTATGTTCCAGAAGCTGAAATTCAAAGGTTGTTTGGTACAATGTGCAATACCCATTGTCCTGAGACAGTTGATGTTTTTGAAGAATGACATACAAGTTGGGGAACTGATTGTATTTTTGCAAAGTTATATCTACTTATAGAAAAGTAGATGAAATATGAACTCAAGCAAAATCAACGTGTTTTTTGAGCAATTGAAAATTAAACTAAAGCCTAAAACTCTAATGGATGAATTTTTTTAAAAAAATAATTCATATAGGAGGGAGGCTGAGGCAAGAGAATCACCTAAGCCCAGGAATTGGAGGTTGCTGTGAGCTGTGACACCACAGCACTCTACCGAGGGCGATAAAATAAGACTCTTTAATGATTCATAAATCATGTAATTTTTTAGCAGAATAAAATACTAAAATGCCAAAATAGCTCTCTCCGTTAGAGAGGAAATGATAATAAGATTAGACCTGTGTATTTTACAGATTGCAAGAATTTTTTGTAATTAGCATATATTACTTATATAATTAAAAATCAAAGGAAAACACAATGCATATAACTTAAGTATAATAAACAGATTAAAATGACAATGTTTATGAATTCAGAATGATTGAAGAACTATCAGACTTTAGTAGGGTTTATAGTAGTCGCAGAAATCATGTAAAAGATTAACTTTCACTACAAACCTTTATCTTGTATGGTGTAAAAGATTAACTTTCACTATAAACCTTTATCTTGTATGGTGTACTCAAATCCTGGCATCCCTTCTCACATTTTTTTCCATATATAATTTTACATGTAACAGAATCAAGAAACGAGAAATTTTAAGTAAGCAAACTCAACTATATAGCACAACGTATTATTCCTAACTATATAAATAAATTGAGAATTAAAAGTTAAAAAAAAACACCAAAAACCATAATGAATGCCACTCAGCAAGACACCGCCACACATCAACACAAACACAGCTGTGAGTTATTTGTACAGTGCCGCCAACATACACACATTGTAGGAAGTTTGTCAGACCTCATAGGACAACAGCTCTGAAAGTCACTCCAGAAAGAGTTCTAAAATAGCTCTGAAGGGTAGACTAGGTGCTGGCAGGGGAGTGCTTTGAATATCACCATAGTGATATTCAGCAATGAGGTCTGTAGCACTTTTTCTGGGATAAGTTCATCAGTTTAATTGTCAGACTATACATTGATACGCACATGTTTTCTTTATTCACTCATCAGTTGATGGGTACTTAGGTTGATTCCTTATGTTTGCGATTGTGAATTGTGCTGTGACAAACATTTCGGTGAAGGTATCTTTTTTATAAAATGACTTCTTTTTCTTTGGATAGACACCCAGCAATGGGATTGCTGGATCAAATGGTAGGTCTACTTTCGTTCTTTGAGAAATCTCCATGCTGTTTTGCATAGAGATTGTACCAGTTTACATTCCCACCAACAATGTGTAAACGTTCTCCTCTTAACCTCATCTGCACCAACATCTATTATTTCTTGGCTTGGTAATGGCCATTCTGACAGTGGTAAGGAATTACAAGTATTTCGTTGTGGTTTTAATTTGTATTTCCCTGATGATTAGTAATGTTGAGCGTTTGGTCTCATGTTTATTGACCATTTATCTACCTTTTTTGAAAAACTTCTGTTTGTCTTTTGCCCACTTTTTCATGGGTTTGTTTAATTTTTTTCTTGTTGATTTGTTTGACTTCTTTGTAGATTCTAGATATTAGTCTCTTGTTGGATATATAATTTGTAAATACGTTTTCAATTTTGCATGTTCTTATATTAGTTTGTTTTGTGCTTTTATAAAGAAATGCCGGAGCCTGGGCAATTTGTAAAGAAAAGAGATAACAATTCTTTGTTGTAGGTCTGGCAGAATTTGGCTGTTGAAGTTATCTGGTCTGGGCTTTTGTTGTTGGGAGATTTTTTATTACTGTTTCAATCTTGGTACTCATTTTTGGTCTGTTTATGATTTCTACTCCTGATTCAAGCATGGGGGGTTATGTGTAAATTTTATGTCTAAAATTTTTTGCAGTTTTGGGGTAGATTTTTCTGTAAATGTCTTTTACATTCATTTGTTCTAGAGTCCAATTTAAGACTAGTGTCTCAGACCAGGCCTAGTGGCTCACACCTGTAATCCTAGTACTCTGGGAGGTTGAAGAAAGGTTGATTGCTTGACCTTGTGAGTTCAAGACCAGCCTGAGCAAGAGAGAGACCCCGCCTCTAAAAAATAGCCACGCATTGTGTTGGGCACCTATAGTCCCAGCTACTCGGGAGGCTGAGGCAAACAAATTGCTTGAGCCCAAGAGTTTGAGGTTGCTGTGAATTCTGACGCCATGGCACTCTACCCAGGGCAACAAAGTGAAACTCTGTCTCAAAAAAAAAAAAGTCGAGTGTCTCTGTGTTGATTTTCTGCCCGATGGTCTGTTTAGTCCTGTTAGTGGAGTGTTGAAGTCTCTGGCTATTTTTATGTAGTTGTTTATTTCTTTCCCTAGATATAGTAGAATTTGTTTCAAAAATTTGGGAGTTCCTTTTTTAGATGCATATATATTTAGGATTGTAATACCTTTTTGTTGAATTTTTTTACCATTAAAAAATGATCTTTTTTTTCTTTTACCATTATTGATGTAAAGTCTATTTTATCTCATATAAGAATAGCTACTACTATTAGCTTTTTGTTTTTATTTGTGTGGAATGTTTTTTTTCCAACCCTTTACCTTGACTCTATGAGAATCTTTGCAAGTTAAATAGATTTCTTGGAGACAGCATGTATTTTTTTTTTAATTTATTCTGCCAATCTATATCTTTTAAGTGGGACATTTAGACCTTTTAAATTCGATGTTAGTACTATTCTGGTAATCATGTTAATTGTTACCTAATTACTTTGCTTTCTCTTTTGTGTTATTATTTTATAAGAGCTGTGAGTTTTAACTTTTGGGTCTTTCTACACTGGTGGGTATTGATTGTTCTATTTGGTGTGTTGAGCACTTTTAAGCATTTCTCATAGACCAGGTCTAACTAAACACTAAATCTCCTTAATGTTTGCATTTTTAACAAGTTTACAGGAAGTGCTGATGCTGCTGGTCAAAAGACTAGCCTTTGAGTGTAACTGTGATAGATCATACCTTTTTCCATTGTGGACCTTTTAATTGTGCCCAACTGGAGTAAATACCTGGATGGGTAAAACTAAGTCTTCATTAACTCCATTGCAAAGTTTTAAACAAATAAGCTAAGTGGTCAGTTTAATAACATAATTTGGGCATGTGCTTTGCTAGACTGCTGCTTCTCTATGGGACGCTTGATTTTGTGTGGTTTTAGAATACCTTATGCCTGCATATTTTAATTTACTTTATAATCATATACTTTCCTCTTGAGCGATAGTTTTCAAAAGCTACAGAGTGGAGATGAAGGTACTGCAATCAGAATGCATACCTCATCTTGCCCAACGGTTCACCGGGGACTGGCTGGCTCTCAGAGAAGAGTGCCACAACTGGGACCATTTTGCCCCTTGTTAATATGGTGCTCTAAAACTGACTAAGACAGAATTCAGAAGTATTGGCACCAAGACGTGACTGCGTCCATGTTGGAGGATGAATTATCATTGGTGTCACTCATCTTGCAAAAACTCCAACCTAGAAACAGGACTGGAGGAAAATGAGGATGTGGCACGACTGGCCTTGGACTTAGTACTGTGATGTTTTCTGTCTTCCTGAGATCTTCTAGTTGTTGGTCCCTAGAGTACAAGTTGAGTAGACCTCTAGAAGATTCCCATAGTAGAGGTGAGGTGTTACTTCAAATGGTCTATAGTTGTGAACAAAGCAGGGAGGACCTAACGAAGGGTCTAGAATCCTGGACATAGTCTTGTCTAGTTGCAAATATAATTCATTCTCTTGGTTGTGCTTCCCCAAATTTCAGTGGAGTCTCATTAAGAAATCTCTGTTAAGACTGTGGGGAAATAAGGGAAGGTTTTATGGCCCAAGGTGGAAGGAGCCCAAGAAATTCAAATGGAGTCTAGATGATCCCTTCTGCACCACATGAAGAAAAAATGGCCCAGAAAGAGCAGACCACGGATCCATAGGCAAGCAAGAGCTGTAGGATTAAAAGCAGTCCCCTGGGCTTCCAGAATCCAGGGGTGGGAAATCTTGGAAAAGTGGGATGTGGTACTATAACTTGAATGGGAAAAAATAACATGACCCTGTTTCTTTTTTCTTTCCTTTTTGAATCACAGAAAAGCAGTGGCTAGTTGTATAGGTTATACAGCTTTTAATTTTTTTTCCTGTTGACCTATTTATTGCACAATCTTGGGTGCATAGCACAGTCACAGGTCCTGGCCATATCCCCCCCCCCACATGGCTCCTAAGGTCCAGCCCCTCTTGCGGAGTTCTAGGCCCCAGGCCGGTTACATGACTTTTAATTTTATAACTTTATTTCTGATTAAAAATGTAATATATGCTAAGCAAAAGAAGTCAATCTGGAAACTCAACCTGCCTGATTCCAGCTATATGATATTCTGAAAAGAGCACAGGAGATTTTTAGAGCAGTGTAACTATTTTTTATAGTACTGTAATGATGGATACCTGTAGTAAATGTTCATTATATCAAAATTTGTACATACCACTAAAAATGTTACTCTTAATTCTAATTCCTACTATTAACATATAATTGAACAGTTTTCCAGTGTTTTTTTTTTTTTTTACTGCCAATGCATAAGATGTATAGATTTTATACCATTAAGATCACCCTTCACATTTTGTAATCTGCATTTTCCACTTAATACATCTTGAACACTTTCGTAAGTAAGAACCATCCTTAGGCTTTATCTATATCCTGCCTCTCTCTGCATGCCGAGGGGATTTTAAACAGCTAAAACTCAGATACAGGCAGGTATGACAGGCAGCAGTGAATATCAGTATCTCTCGGCTGGCGGGAGGGAAAAGGAAATGAGAGCAGACCTGAGGAGAGCAGGAGAAGCAAGTGCCGGGTGGAATCGGCCCCGCTTCTGGGGGACTCAGGTCAGAGGCTTGGGCCTAAGCACTGGCAGGGAGGGAGGGAACATCTCAAGTTCCCTCCTGTGCCTCCAAACCCAGTCCTTCTCCAGATCACTCTCTGAAACACTGTTTTCTAGAGTATATTCTAAAGATTATCTCTATCTATCTCCCTGTTAAAAACTCAGATTACCGGGCAGCACCTGTAGCTCAGTCGTTGAGGGCGCCGGCCACATACACCTAGGGTGGGTCTGCTGGCCTGGGTCTGCTAAACAACAATGACAACTGCTACCTAAAAATAGCCAGGCATTGTGACAGACGCCTATAGTCCCAGCTACTTGGGAAGCTGAGGCAAGACAATCGCTTAAGCCCAAGAGTTTGAGGTTACTGTGAGCTGTGATGCTACGGCACTCTACCTAGGGTGACAGCTTGAGACTCTTATCTCACACACACAAAAAATTCAGATTACCAACCCCCAAACCATTCCAAAGGAATAAAAATTCTAAGTGGAAAAAAAATTCTAGGGTGGCGCCTGTGGCTCAAGGAGTAGGGTGCCAACCCCATATACCGGAGGTGGTGGGTTCAAACCTGGCCCTGGCCAAAACCTGCCAAAAAAAAAAAAAATTCTAAGTGGGGCCCAGGAATCTGAATTTTAACAAATTTCTTAGAATTGGTGACTTCTATGTACGTGAAAGGTTAAGAAACATTTTAAAAGGCTTAGGACAGGTTTATCTCCTCCTAGACCATGCTTAATTGCAAAGAGCAAAAGAGAATCCATTCCAACTCCAGAGTATCTTCCCAGCTTTCCACTGTTGCCTGAAATCTCCTGCTATTTACTCCATAATGGGAGGCCATGGACTCACCCAGATGCTCTCCCAGGAAGGGAAACACACTGACCGACTGAAGTTTCAGTCACTGGTGCTGTATCAGTTTTCAGTGGTAGAAGTGAGCAGAAGGGATCAGCTGTGGTTGCTGATGGCCGAGGGTTACCTTCACCTGGGCTCTGAGCAGCACAAGTCAGGCCCAGAGGTGCTTCTTCTCTGCCTCCCTCCAGTTCCCACACAGCCTGGCACCAGAGCAGGTGCTCAACCCCAGGGGTTAAACAAATGTAGCCCAGCCTTCTTCAATGAGTATTTTCTGAGTTGAGGTTAAGACCCTACTTACATTGCTGGGCAGCCTTTATATATCTTCTCCTTCCTGGAAGAAAAGATGGGCTAGAGAAGTGGTCTTGACTTAGGCTGCACATTAGAATCAGGGAAACTTGAATAATCCTGATACGCAGGCCTCACCCTGCAGCCGTGATTTTCAGCCGGTGTGCTGCAGCACACTGAGAGATGCCATGAGAGGATCTTAGGTGTGCCTCGAAAATGTTTAAAGATCGTTAATTAAGGCTTGGCGCCAGCCACATACACTGGAGCTGGTGTGTTGGAGCCCAGCCTCGGCCTGCCAAACAACAATGACATCTACAACCAAAAAATAGCCGGGCACTGTGGCAAGCACCTGTAGTCCCAGCTACTTGGGAGGCTGAGGCAAAAGAATCGCTTAAACCCAAGAGTTTGAGATTGCTGTGAGCTATGATGCCACGGCACTCTATGGAGGGCAACATAGTGATACCCTGTCTCAAAACAAACAAAAAAAAATTATTTTCAAAAGAATTCAAGCACAATATATTCTTTGTTTTACTCTTCTTGAACTTTAATCAACGTAATTTAAGGGTGCTTGTGGAAGTTTATCTATAGGTTCAAGTGTGCTGTGAGATAAAAAAAAGAGGTCGAAAAACATTGCCCTAGACCATTTAAACCAGAATCATTGGCTCTCAGGTGATTTCAGTGTGCAGCAAAGTCTGGGAACCAATGGAAATAGGGGTAAAAGTCTTGGTAGACCCTCGAGCGAAGATCCTCTGGCCAAGAGAGCATAAGGATCCAAAGAAGCTGACGGGCCTCCAGAAAGGTATCTGCTGGCTGAGAACAGCCCCTGCAGGGTAGAGGGATGTGTCAAATCCAGGAAGGGTGGGGTTGCTGGACACTGAGTTCTGCTGGGACAAGGTGACATGGGGGCCGCATGCGTGTGTTTTGGCCAGGTCACCAGAGTTGACCAAGAAAATTCATATTGTACAAAATACCTTTCCAGTGCTTTTTATTAAATATAGGGAATAATTTAACAGATGGTATCATTTGCAAGAAATATATTTTTACAAGTTTGGTAAGAAAAAATAAGAGGAACAGAAAATATCTTGCTTTCCTTTAGCTCCTTAGTGCGCTCGCAGGGGACCATGAAAAGGCAGGTTTTAGCCGAGCATATTTTCTTCACTTCTGTTGTTCCACAAAAGGTGGAATCTAAAGCAACACTAATCGGAGAAAATCCCTGTTTAATCTGGATTCAGGAATGGATTGAAGAAGGTCCCAAATGAAAGTGACTCTTTGTAAACAAACGGAGCAGGTAAACCCTTCCTTTTTCATCCTACATCTTAACCTCAGCCCAGCTCTTAAGTGTCCTCCTTTCAGTATCCACAGGGCTGTTTCTCCTCCCTGAGCAGCAGACAACCCAAAGCTTTCCCCTTTCTAGCAGGAAAATGCAGCAGCTGGCAGCACGGCCCTGCAACCCTGCTGTGAGGGTTGGCTAGGGCTTTTCCCCCTGTTTCTGAAACCCAGATTGCAGTGGATTACTCCCTCCTCAAGAATCTACAGCAGTTTCCTGGTTTCTGCTGAATCAAGCCTGGGCTTTTAAATCTTGGCTGAGTTACGCAATCTCATCTGAGCTCCCATAAGAACCCCCGGGGGCTGCCGGCTCAGTCCTTTGATTTATCCACATATACTTGGGCACCCTCAGAACATCTGTGCTGGGAACAGTTGGCTGGGTATCTCCAACCCGTGTTTCTAAGACCAATTTGAAGTAGAAATCTCTTTAATGTTTTTCTTGGTATGCTTATAAGCAAAAATATATATCTAACTACTTTATAACTACTTTATGCTATGAACAGATAGCAAAAAATATATCTAACTACTTTATAACTACTTTATGCTATGAACAGATTTTTAATTTATACTTTTAAAAAGTTTAAATACGTTTACATTTAAAAATTTTTTTTTTTTTTTTTTTTTTTGCAGTTTTTGGCCTGGGCTGGGTTTGAACCTGTCACTTCTGGCATATGGGGCCGGTGCCCTACTCCTTTGAGCTACAGGCACCACCCATCTTAAAATTTTTTTTTTAATTAGTGAATATTCACTAGGTCTGCTGATTGTTTACCTGACTTTCAGTTTTTTAAGGTGTTTAAATTCTTTAATATGCATTATTAACTCAGGATCTCTTTTTTGAATGCTACTTATCATTTTTATAATATTTTAAAACTTCTTGTTATTACATTTTAATACCAAGTATATTACAGAAAATCTAAAACTGCCAATAGGGGCCAGGCATGGTGGCTCACGCCTGTTGTCCCAGCAATCTAGGAGGCAGAGGAGGGTGGATTGCTTGAGCTTATTTGTTCAAGACCAGCCTTAGTGAAAGCAAAACCCTGTCTCTACCAAAAATAGAAAAACTGAGGCAAGAGGATCTTTTGACCCCAAGTGTTGGAGGTTGCTATGAGCTATGACTCCACTGCACTCTACCCAGGGAGACAGCTTGAGACTCTGTCTCAACAAAACAAAACAAAAGAACTGCCAGTGGGATGAAGTATAAACGGGAAAACAGAGTTAATAATCTGGTGTCTTTGGATCTTTAGGCTTGAACTTTCTGAGCTTTCGTTGACCTTTCTCTGAGTCATTATCTGCCTTCGCCAGTTACATCAACACTGGCCTGGGACAGCCAGGTATCAGGAGCAGCAAGTGCAAAGGCTCCGAGGTGAAATTGTCTAGGGTGTTTGCCATCTAGTGAGAACTTGAGAGTGGCAGACAAATCATGGCAGTAAATTCTAGAGGGGAGCCCTTAAAATCCGTAAATTGAGAGAAACAATATATAATGTCTGCTGTTCAGAAAGGAGAACCTCAAATATACAGCAAGTGCACGTTGACCAGGATGTGCGGGAGACAGAACTGAACTGGACACAGGCCTGCCCACCCCCCCAACTTACCTGACAAAAACCTCTGGTCTGTGTGAAGCCGGAGCACAGACACAGACTGAAGGATTCTCTGATTGATACAAAATAGCTTCCTTTGGGGTCATTTCTGTCTTAAAGCTTAAATCTTTTCCCACCAACCCATTATTTTGAAACAGAAAGCCACTTTTTTGGTGACTGTTGGTTCTTTGCATGTAGCAGAGCTCCTATGACAGCTTCCCTCCATCAGCCTAAGGCCGGGTGCACAGCTCTGGCCCTGCCACCTCATGCCCACTTCCTCCAGCCCTGTCTTCCTGTGACATTTATATTTGGATCTGCAAATTCAGTGCCTGAGGCTGCTTCCTTCTGGAAAGCAAGCTCACAGTGGAGCTGGCACAGAAGTCTAGACAGTGTATGACAAGATGAGGAAGATGCTCAGGCCGAGTTAGTGCTGCCCCCCCCTCATTTCACAGACGCGGAGACCCCCAGGCCCAGTTAGTGCTTGCCTCCCTCATTCACAGACACAGAGCCTGAGGCCCAGAGATTGTGATGCTCGTCGCACACTCTCTGCCATTAAGATCCAAACTCCTAATTTTGCTTCTAGTTAAGGTAGTCACAGAAATTTGGAAGTGAGAGAGACTTACTATCCTGGGTCAACCTCGAGAGGAAGTGAAATTCCAGGGAAATTTAGTGATTTTTCCCGAGGTCAGTTTAGTTGACGTCCCCTGAGCTCTTTTGATCATCCCTGTTCTTTCCCTTTCCACACCCGGCAACAGGCTCCTGCTGGAGGAGAAACTTTTCCAGGCAGGGAGGGGCCTTCCACCTTCTCAGGCCACATCCCAGAGCCCGGCCTGTAGTACAAGCCCCATAAGGCCTTGTTGAAAGACTGCGTCACGCAGGCCTGTGGTCAGACTCGGAAAATCAACAACAGTAAAGCCAGCCTTTGTGAAGCGCGTACTATGAGCAAAGCACTTGGTGTGCATTATCTCACAACCACCCTGTGAAGTAGGTCCTATTATTATCCTGTTTTTAAAATTGTGATAACAAGTGCAACATTTACCGACTTAGCCATTTTAAGTGTATAGTCCGGCAGTGTTGAGGATTGTGGGTAAGTATATTCACATTGTCGTGCCTATCGTCATTTTTATAGATAAGAAAATTTGTCTCAGAGAGGTTAAGTAATTCTCACCAGGTCCTACAGCTAACACACGACAGAGCTGGGGTTGGAAATCAGGTCTGACTCCAGAGCCCATGCTCTCGATGCCCTCTGGATTACATACTGCCTTGTTTCAATTTGGCCCCTCCCCAGGGCAGATGACTAGTTTACCCATGTTCCTCTCTGAGCGCTTTCCTGCCTGTCCCTGGAGATGGCATCCGGTCCCTCTACCAGCCCAGCAATCTTTGCTGGGGACACATGTGGCCCCACCCTGGTCTTGCTGTTGCTCCCCACAGTCAGACTTTTCTCAAGATGGGAGCGTGGACTCTTCAGGCCTGTTTCTGTCTGTGGGGAAGGACAGATGGCGGGGGAAAGAGAGGGCAGTGCAGCCAGGAAGGCATGTCAGGGGAGCCTCTTCCGGTCTGGAACATGCTCAGAGTGGCTGCACAGAGCCGCTGGAGGGAGACCAGCAGCTTATCCCCATGTCAGAAAGGCCACCTGAGGGTCCTGGAGTGAGGGGACTGTGTCCTCTTACACATGAGCATCTTGCTGCCGGGGTTATTTCTTACTAACCACCTATTAAGCTAGGAAGTAATTTGCAAGTTTCTCCAGACAGTTCACACCCTACCATTTCTTTCCTTTTTTTTTTTTTTTCTTACCAAGATCTGCAAATATTTTGTGGTAGTCTTTGGCACGTCTGCTGTGCTGAGCAGGATTATCCACAGACAGAAATTGGGCTGACTTAGCACAACGAGAAGTAGAGATGAGTCCACGAATGCCCTGTGTCCTTCAGAAAACCCTGATGGGATTTACCCTACAGAGGCAGTTAGGCATGGGGCACACCACCCTTTGGCTGATGAGATGACAAGGAAATGATGCTATGTTCACTTTTAAAAGCTCCTAGAAGATATGCCACTTGATGTGACAGCAGAAATTGTCACAGCCCTCCCTCTCCCTGACTTTGAGATAAGCACTGCCCTCTCCTTCAGCGCACAGGAGCACCTGCTGGTCATTGTTGCCACCACCCACCTGGCAGGGAGGGCTTAGATACAGGGAAACTTCTTCATAAAACTATATAAAATCAGGTTAACTCAAAAGAGTTAAAGGAGACTCCTGTAGCAAGAGGACGTAAACTCTTAGGGTTGGAAGAGCCCCCAGAGTGATGTCACTTACTCCTATACAGTATTTGACGCTGATGTGCACGTTGTCCTTATCCCTGACAGCTGATGTGTTGGTAAGTTCACAGTCTGTCCTCTACTGACACAAAAATGATCACGCGAACCAAGGTCTCTCAGGTTGAACCAGCTGCCTGTAAGTGACCTTATTGGCGACCTATATTACTTATTGGTCACTGTAAAATCAAGCAACCAATAAGTAATTCTAATCATGTTCCATAAAATTCTAAAAACATGGCTGGCTGCGTTGGCCCACGTCTGTAATCGCAGCACTCTGGGAGGCCGAGGCGGGTGGATTGCTTGAGCTTATGAGTATGAGACCAGCTTGAGCAAGCGTGAAACCCCATCTCTACTAAAAATAGAAAAACTGAGGCAAGAAGATCACTTGGGTCTGAGGTTGAAGTTTTCTGTGAGCTATGACACCAGGGCAACAGCTTGAGACTCTATCTTAAAAAAAAAAAAAAATTCTAAAAACATAATTCTATGTGATTCTAGAAAATGAATGTGTTTGAAGAATTTGAGTGTCCTTTTAAAAATTAGTGGGACAAAAATCTTGGCTGTGTTGACATGGCATGGTATATACAATATTGTTACCTATTATTTGCTTTTGTACACCTAAAAGCAAAGATATTTTCAGAGTAAAGGGTAATTTTGAGGGATAGAGTTCCCTACATACTGAAAAAATTTGACCCAGTTAAACTCTTCTTCTTTGCTTGAGTAAAAGAAGATATTAGAAATACATGTATCTTGTATGTGTAAAGTGAGGGTGAAAGGAAGCACTGGCATTCCTCAAAAGCATCTAGAAATGTTTATTAATAATACACTTAAAAAACTTGAAACAATATGTAATTGGTCAAAGAAAAATATGATCAAAATTCCCTCAAATACACTATTTTATATCAAGTATGGCAAATAGTTTATCAGTTTTTGTTATAGTGAAACACACATACTGTAAAATTCACCATTTCACCAATTCAAAGTGTACAACTCATTGGCTTTCAGTAAGTTTACAATACTGTGCAACCACTGTCAGTATCTGGTTCCACAACATTTTTATTTTTTTTTTTTATTTTTATTTTTTTTGAGACAGAGTCTCACTATGTCGCCCTCGGTGGAGTGCTGTGGCATCACAGCTCACAGCAACCTCAAACTCTTGGGCTTAAGCGATTCTCTTGCCTCAGCCTCCCAAGTAGCTGGGACTGCAGGTGCCCGCCACAACGCCTGGCTATTTTTTTGTTGTTGTTGTCATTGTTGTTTAGCTGGCCCAGGCTGGGTTCGAACCAGCCAGCCTGGGTGTATGTGGTTGGCGCCCTAACCACTGTGATACAGTTGTCCCAAAAGGGAACCCCACACCCATAAAGCGGTCATTAGCAATGTTAAAGTAGCTTTTTCTTTCCAGTTTACTTTTGAGGTATTTACACAAATGGCTTTTGTTTTAATCATGTTAAGAGGTTTTTAATGGCACTTATCCTAAAAACTAGCATCAGGTATACTAGGCCCAATCATCTGGGATTGGTTTGGCAACTGTAACGATCTTTGAATGTGCAAATGATGTGAAACCAGAGGTCTTTCCTTTGTGAAAAGAGAATTTTGACCCAGAACAGGCTGTAAAGACCACTGAAATGCCAAAATAATCATGTACTTGTAGAGAGTTTACTTTCCCAATGATTTTATATTATATTTGCCATTTTCTTTTTTGAAAATATATTTCTCATGTTTGCATTTGATTGTATGGTAGTTATTTACCCTAAAATAAATTACTCTTTCCTTCTTGATTTGTCCAATATTAAGTATGGACATTCATATGCTTTTTATGCTTAAAAATGATTCTTCATCCTACAACTGTTTATTCTTTAAACCAAGTAAAGCTGTAAAGGTGAGGGAAGAAAACAGAACAAGGAAGGGCATTTCCTTCTGTTTCTGAGCTCAAGCATTCTAATCTTTTCTAAGCACTCAGCTCACTGCCCGCCCTGGGGACCTCCCGTTTGCTTAGGTGTGGTCTTCCATGTCTGACCTTACCCCTGTCCTTATCCTGAACAATATTCCGTTCATTCAGGTCACAATTGGTGCTTGGACCACTCTGTGAGGGGGTCAAAGAGGAGGGCTCTCTGCCCTGGACCTGAGCTGGCTGTCTGATAAAACGAGTCCCACCTGGGTGCTAGTGACAGATGGTGACTCAGTATTTGACCTTTTAGCATGATGTTTACTTTTGAACCAGAACATTGAGACACTGCCTTATCCCACATGGGTTCCTCTCTAACAACACAGTTTGGGGCATCAGGGAAGCCCAGGGAAGAAGAGACTTTCACCGGGCTCTTACTTGCCATTACAAGTATTTACTGTTACAACACCCCTGTTATACGTATATGCTCTGTATTATTATTTCCGTTTTCCAGATGAAAAAACCGAAGCTGAAAGTGACTATGGTAGCATCTCAAAGACCGTGAGCGAGGAAGTGCAGTGTGCGTATTCAAACCCAAGTCTGCCTGATTCTGAAGTACAACAGAAACACCTTTCAGGGAACCTTTTAAAACACCACATTGGTGGCCAGGCACAGTGTGTCCTAGCACTCTGGCAGGCCAAGCCAGGAGGATTGCTTGAGATCAGGAGTCCAAGACCAGCCTGAGCAAGAGCAAGACCCCATCTGTACTAAAAATAGAAACATTAGCCGGGCATCATGGTGGGTGCCTGTAGTCCCAGCTTCTCAGGAGGCTGAGACAGGAGGATCTCTTGAGCCCAGGAGTTTGAGGTTGCTGTGAGCTAGGCTGATGCTGCGGTACTCTACCCAGGGCATGAGAGGGAGTCTCTGTCCCAACCTGCCCCCCACCCCAAACAAAACCAAAACACTGGTGCTGCTGAAGGGTGATGTGTGAGACCAGCTCTTTATACTTACAACTCTCAGATTGGACTATTCATGTGGATTATCATGGAGCAGTCTTTGAAAATATGCAGCAGTATCATGCCAAACACACCAGCGTGTAGAATTCAAGTTTGGACCTGGAAGCATGAAATTGTCTGAAATACTGGCAGCATGAATTCTAAAGGGCTCGACTATGGTCTGACTAGAAAGTTGGCTGCATTTCAGTTTAAAAAGATGTCTAGGAAAATCACAGATCACAGCCTAAGCTAGAATGCTGTACCAGCCAATAAGTTACATAAGAAGATGGGAGAAAGGGGGGGTGTGGTCTATGTTCTTCCTCCTTCTTCACAGGCACACACAGAGGTGCCACTCCGAGTCTGCTTTGCTGGTAGAGACAAAGATCATGACAAAGCTCATGAGCTCTCTGAGGGGCTGAAAAAGTGGCCTCCTAGTTCTTGCAAAGTGACCCTCTATGCCTCCCCACCTATGCCCCTGTGTCCACACATGGCAGGAGAAGCAGACAGGGCTGGCATCCTCACGGAACTTATGACCAGGACTGGCTACATAATTTCTGAGGCCCAAGTAAAATAAAAATGCAGGCTCCCTGGCCAAAATTATTAAGAATTTTAGGACTGCAGCAGAAAAGCATTAAACTTCTGAGCCCAGAACCCGGCATGGCCCAGAAAGCTCAGGGCCTGTGCTGTGTGCTGCCCACGTTGTGTGAAGAGATGAAGTCTGGACAGTAGGCTTGGGGTCCCCAGCCAACCGGCAGCAGGGACGCTCCTGGGGTAATGAGGTCCTTCCTCGGGAAAGGTGCCAACAGAGAAGTGACACTACACGCCCCCTCAGCCAGCTTCTTTGCCTTGCCTTTGAAATAAGTATTGAAACAGCCATGCTAGGCGGAGGGTTGCTCTGGGGCCTAGATCATAGTGCTGCAAAAAGGTTGTGAAAACACAGGAGTGAAACAGAAGACCCTGGTGGAGCAGCCGGTGGACTCACTTTCAGAAGGGAAGCTAAGCCAGGACAGGTAGGAGAAGGTGGTCAAAAGAAGGGGGGCGGCTCGTGGGGAGCTCTTTGGGGAGCAGACAGAAATCAGCTGTGGGACAACACATGGGGAGGAAGGAGGAGGAGAAGGAAGACAAGCTTGCTCACCGAGAGATGGCACTGGGGGTGGAAAGACAGGTGAGCCAGGAAGGTGGAGGCTTCGCACACACAGCCGAGAGGTGCAACCCCCCGGGAGAGGGTCTCCACTGCAGCAGGCACGCCTGGGGGGCAACCGATAAGAGCTGCTTCCCCACAGCTCTGCCAGGGAACCCTGAGGTCTGTGGGACCTAGAGGACAGTGTCACACTCCAGGGTTCCCCTCTCCCTGGATCTAGAGGCAGGGACTTGGGTGGGGACTGAAATTCCACCTAGCAGGTAGAGCCCATTTCTGGAGCAACACGTGAATTGTCTTCTTAATCCCTAAGCATGTGCTTGGTCTCTAGGGGCCTAGGAAGCCCAGCAAAAACTAAGGCCATCGCTGAGAGCTTGAACTTCAACACCCTACAGAGCAAACAGAACAGCACAGTCACCTTCTAGTAGTGAATGGCCCCAGGGGAGCCTGACGGGAGGTAATCACAGACCCAGAGGCATAGCGCATCTGAAAGGAGGCAGTGCGGTGCCTTCTGACCACTGTGCTCCAGAAACGACGTCTTGGTTAAGCGGACTTAAAAGGATTCCTTGGCCAGACCATATCCACCGTAGGTGAAAGTATCACAGCCCCAATCACTTGAAGACAGGATTTAGGATTATCTAAGAGCCCTGGGCTTCTGTCATTATGACCAACAGCGGCCCCACACAGACGGATCCCTCCCAAATGCCTCCTCTCCCAGTTCCCAATACGTACAGGAGGATCAGACGGACTGTTGCTGAGATCCACATCTGCTCAAAGCCAATTCGGCGCGTTTTTTTGGAGAAGAGGAGGGGAAATATAGGATTAATTCATAATAGAGCTGGAATAAAGTCTTCAGAAAAAACTGAAACTTCAAAACCTACCCATCAGCTGCAAGAAAATATATACGTGCTGGCCGCGTGGAGATGAGGCAAGACAGGGAAAATCCTGCCCCACAGACTACCCCAGCTGATGGAAGAACTATGCCCAAGACGGGCCTCCCAGACACTGGCACAGAATTCTCGCATACGGCTGAGGAAACGTTAAAGAATGGACGAGCACATTTCTTCTCTCCTCTGCCCCTTTCTCTGTCTTTTATTCAATGTCCTCAGGTAATGGTCTCCCCGTGGACCCCAGGGTGGCACGTTCTGCTCCAGGACAAACACAGTGTGTCTACCTCTGTCCAGAATTTGGTCATTAGACAAGACTCACGAGCCCATGGACTTCTCAATACCTGTGATCACGTAACGTGCTTTTTATCCCCACCTTAAGGGTTTCACCCAAGTGTCTTCCGGTCCACTCGCAGAAGTAAGAAGAGACTATTCCAAGATGACCTGCCATCTGGAAATCTTTTCCTGCTCTCATTTCTCTACCAAGGACAGGGCAACTGACACCTTAATGGCGCAGGTAGTTCATGGAATCTAGTTTTGACATGAGAGGTTTTTTAAGAATCAGCTTATTGAAATACAGGCCCAAGGACCTCTTGTCTCACCAAAGGGCAACCCCCCACCTAAGCCATCCCAGAAAGAGGACCATCAGCGTGATGTGAGCAGAGTCCTCATCAACCTCAAATGTGTATTTTGTGCATCCTAAACTTTAAATACATATTGTCACTCTCGGCCCATACAAATGAACACATGCTTCTTATTCTAGAGAGAATTCATGCCACTGGATCCAAATCAGGGCTTCTCAATAGTGACACTATTGACATTTTGTGCCAGAAGATTCTTGGTGGTGGGGAATGCCTAGTCGCATTCCTGGTATCTCTCTACTAGGTGTCAGTAACAATTGTGACAACCAAATGGTCCCAGGCGAGCAAAATTGTCCTTCATGGAGAACCACTGATCTAAAAGATTCTTTTCACCAGCTGTGTCTTGGGGGTGGGGTGGGCAAGGAAGGATACTTCTATGAGGTTTCTTAAAAAATCAAAGAAAGCCAGGAAGTGTTTCAATTGCCCTATAAGAAAGCTATCATTTAATATCTCTCTCTTGTCTTGCACATCCCAGAGTTCCTTTTTTTTGTTTTTGAGACAGAGTCTCAGGCTGTTGCCCTGGGTAGAGTGCCGAGGGGTCACAGCTGACAGCAACCTCAAACTCCTGGGCCCAAGCGATTCTCTTGCCTCAGCCTCTCAGGTAGCTGGGACTATAGGCTGCCGCCACAACGTCCGGCTATTTTTTGGCCTGGGCTGGATTCAAACCCGCCAGCTCCGGTGTATGTGGCTGGCGCCCTAGCCGCCCGACCTACAGGCACTGAGCCCCAGATTTCTTGATGTCACTACATGAGGGCAAAAGTAAGACCCTCTTTGAAAATTAACTAATGCAGTGAATTATTCACAGAACAGTTGAGGTTACTTCTGGGGAGAAAGCCAAGAGATTGTCTGTAAACGTGTGCCTGAAGTGTTTGGTACCTGCCCGGTTGCCTCCAGTGCAGTGGCCTGGGAGGCAGGGCTGGAGTGTAATCGCAGCTCAGTACTTGGAACTTAATTGTTTCCTTCCATTGGGAGACAGACAGATCGCATGAAGCAGAAGGACTTGTTTGGCCACAGTGCACACACAGTCCGGGGATCCAGGGGAGAGCTTGCCTCCGACATGTGGACTCTCTGGTGTAGGGTTTTCCTGGCACAGCCTTGCCCAGGGTATGTGGGGAGGGTACCCTGGGTTTTCTTGACTGATGACCCTGAAGTTCACTCTCGCTAAGGAAGTTTCTGGCAGGGTGGTTCCCATGTAATTTGCCCACAGGGAGAAGGAGTTCCTGTGCAGCTGCTCTTGAGTATTCCGCCCACTGGTGTAACGTAAGATGGCCCAGCCAGTGGATTGTCAGTGATATGAGGCAGGGAGGCAGTGTGAAGCGAACGGGACACCAGACTGCCTGGGAAGTCTGTCAATCCCACCAGTGGACTCTGTGCCTTCCGTGGAGCTCCCTGCTTGGCTCGTCACTGAGGTTAGCGGGAGGAGGATCCACTAATATGAGGAGGAAGAGAGACAGCAAATGATGACTCAGAATGGTGAGTTGAGGTACTAGTGGTTGTGTCTACTTTTTATTTACTTGTTGTACTGACACAGTGACAAATACTCTTCTGGATGCTTCATTCCATGTTGTCTCACTTGGTTTTCACATTATTAGTCTGTGGGAGGAAGGCAATCTCTCTCATTTGACAGTTGAGAAAACCAAGGTATAGGGAAGTTGAATGACTTCAGCACCCATAGCTAACTGGCAATTGGAATCAGCCCTTTTGGGTTCAAATTGCATTGCCCTTCTATCAGTAATATTTCCTCAGGGTTATGGGACACAATGGTAGCCTTAGAGAATGTAACAGATGTCAAAGGTGGTATCTGTGCCTAAAGGATCCCACAGCATCAGAGCTGAGAGGGACGTGGGGAATTGTCTTCATTTTGTAGAGGAGTTTGGGCCAGACAAACATAAGGGAGATGAGGATGGGGTGGAAGAGAAGGAAAGAAAGAGGTGCTTGAGCACGTGTCCTAAAGACAAGACCCCAGGTGTGGTCAGCGAGTGGGCACAGAGAGAAGGATGAGTCAGAGCGAGCGTTGGTGGTGACACCATTGACTAAAACCAGGAGGGCCAGAGAGGGAGCTAGGGATGAAAAGAAGGCAAATTTGCTTCTGAAGACTTGAACTTGAAGAACCGGAAACTCCAACCGAAAATTCCAAGACCTGAGAAGAGAAGGCCTATCCCAGAATCTGTCAAATAAGATCTCAGAGAAGGCACACCACAGGGAGGCCCAGACAGTCACAGGGGGCTCTGTCACTCTTATCAGTCACGTAGATGAAAGCAGAGAAGGGATGCTTGTCACATCTGCTGCCCATGCAAAGCTAAAGGCCACAGCTGTCAGAACCAACAGACAAAATAATCAAAAAGAAGAAAAGAAACTAATAGGACACAAGGGATCATTGTAATCCTCGGTTTATGTTTAGAAAATCAGTTGCACAACTACAATGAATGAATAACAACAGTAAAGATAATAACTACTATTTTTAAGATCTAATAATTACCATATGCTAGAATCACCATGTGTCAGTTGCTTCACAAAACTATTTATTTAATTCCTATGATAGCCCTGCCACATTAGTACTATTATTGTCTTTATGGTACAGGTGAAGAAACAGGACCAGGAAGATTAAGTACTTTTGCCTGAAATCACACAAATCTTGCTTGGTCTGACTAAAAAAATAACACATTCTTTAATAAAGTAAGAATTAAAGAGACCTAACTTGACCACACTTGTGTCAATGACCTTTTCTACTTGAAAAATACACACGCATAGATAGTAAGTCAATCAGGAGGTTATTACAATTTTAAAATTTCCTCTTAAAATTAATTTCACCAGCTTAGCACCTGTAGCTCAAGTGGGTAAGGTGCCAGCCACATACACCAGAACTGGCGGGTTCAAATCCAGATCAGCCCTGCCAAACAACAATGACAACTACAACCAAAACGTAGCCAGGCATTGTGTTGAGCACCTGTAGTCCCAGCTACTTGGGAGGCTGAGGCAAGAGACTTGCTTGAGCCCAGGAATTGGAGGTTGCTGTGAGCTGTGTGATGCCACAGCCCTCTATCCAGGGTGACAGCTTCAGGCTCAGTCTCAAAAATAAAAAATTAAATTAATTTCACCAACTTCAATATTTTCAATGTGATTCGGGGTGGTGTTGAAAATTTCACCTAGAAAGGTATGAAATTTTGGTCTCTGCTGGGTTTGTGGTGGTATTATTACCTTATAAAGTTAAAGGAAGTTCATGGCTAAGAATCAAACGAAACACGCTAAGAGTCTATGAGCTACTAACAGAGAAGCCTACTTCCTGCAGTGCCCCCCAGGAGCAAAAAGGTGAGACCCTGTGCTCACACATGTGTTCGTGCCATACACCACGTAGCCACTCATCTGTCATAATTCTGCCCATCCCCAGCTGTGCCCATCTGGGAACTTTGCCCTTCTCCTTCACTCTGAGAATTTCTTGTGTCCTTCCAGTCCTGCCAACCCTCCGTCCCTTGACTAACTCTGCTTTTCCTCTCCTCCTGTTCTTTCCTTCTTCCATTCTCTTTTCAGTCCTGGAGATAGACTCCCTGCAATTTCTCTTTCAACCCCCTTTCTGGGCACTCACGGTCTTCCTATCTTTGTGGCTAAGAATTTGAGCAAATTCTCCTCTAAGTTTTGATAAGCCTCAGCATATAAACATAACTCTCCACTCACGCTGTCATCTGGCGCCAAATCATTACTAACCTTCTGTATTGGTGTTAGCCAGTCAGGACAGAGTACACATCTCACAGGGGGCAAGAATTTCATCTATGGATTCCTCACCATCCCATCTAATTACAGAAAAGATTTAAGATGGTGCTTTGAGGCCATTGTATTTACAATTTCATTTCTTTGAAAAGTTCCACGTCAACAGTATATGTTTTAGCAAAACAGGCCCGTTCTGTAAAGACAACTGAGTGACCAAGTGGAAAAAAAGAAAAAATTACTTTTCTCTGAGCAGATGAGTGCAGCGTATGATTATCCACAGTATAATTTTGGTTTTCTGTCCTATAATCTAGGGTTGTATATTGCCTATCAACTACTCTGTAATCAAGCTGGACTTTGTCCCAAAGGGAGGGAATCATAAAATGATTTAAATTATATTACATTTATTTATGTTCATACCTGGATTCCCTGAAAGAGATTTTAAAGTTCTACAGATCTCTGGATTATGGAATATGTCTAAAAAGAACATTTGGAACCCTCTTGCTCATTAAGAGAGGCCCTGATACTGCCTTGTTAGTTTCTTTGCCGTATCTCCCCCAGCTCTCCCTTCCTTTCCCTTCTCACTGCTGTACCCTAAGTCCAGGCCTACAGCTCTAGGTGCTGGGGTTCCTTAAGTGTCCGTGCCTCTAGCCCCAGTATCCCTGCCTCCAGTTTCCCGCCCCCTCACATCCACCCTGCTCACCTCCCTCCCTTAAGCCCGCTGCCATGACAGCTCTAACCGCACAACCTGTTCTCCCACTCCTTACAGGTTAGGCACTCACTGCCCTTTGCAGTCTGTCCCCACCCAGTGTGACCTTCTAGGTCCATATGCCCCACTCCACAAGCCTCTGTTGGGCAGAAAAGTCTCCTCACTGCCCTGCAAGTGGACTGTACTTGTGTCCCGCTCTGAGTGCCAGCTTCTATAGTTCTTCCTGCCCAGCGCATAACACTTTTTCCTCCAATTTTAAGGCTCCTTTTGTGTTCTCCATGGACCTTCTTCCATCTTCTCCAGTTCTCTTCTTCTATTCATCCAGCCACTTACAGCTCCCATTGTTTCGCCCCCACTCCGCTTGAGGGTCTAGCCACTTGAGACCAAGGGCAAGACAGAGGTGCCTTCTCTTGAGACTGTCTGTGCTGGTCCTACAGCAGCACTGAGCAGCCAGCCCTCGGAATGGCTGGCAGCTGCCGATGCTGCCTGCAGATGGCCTGAGCAGAAGTTCATTTCAAATTACCTTCTATTGGGCGGCGCCTGTGGCTCAGTGAGTAGGGCGCCGGCCCCATATGCCAGAGGTGGCAGGTTCAAACCCAGCCCCGGCCAAAAAAAAAAAAAAAAACATCAAATTACCTTCTATCAGCACCTGCTCGGTGGAAGGCCTGTATTCTGACTGCGAAGGGCTGGCCCTCTGCCAATTCTGGAGTACTTTGAAACGTTGTCTTGAAAACTCCAATTCTCTAGCTCCTTGTGATTTGCGATTACTTATCTGCTACAGGGCACATAGTCCCTTTAAAATCTGAAGTGCCAATATGAGTTGGAGTATAAAAACACTCCCTGAACATCTAAAAGTTCCAGTCTCCAAAAGCCATGATGCAGTTACAACGAGGCGAAAAGAAGACCGTCAGCAGCAAAACCTGGGAAGTTGTCTTTGCCACAGCTCCCCGACACGTGGCCCATGAGTCACTTGCATCTTATTCTTCCTAAGTGGCTTTTTGTAGATAAGTTTTGTACTGCTGTGAGGGTGCCCAAAAGACAAATATAATATCCCCAATGCGCTTGTAATAAATACCCACGAAATGAATGAGACAGTCAAACCACACTGAATATGAATGATTACAGCTATCCTTAAAATTAAATAGTAATCTACAACGAAATGGGTGAGGACTCAGCTTAGACAAATCCTTTCATAGAAAAATTTGTTGCATTCAGACTCTGAAAGCGGACCTTTAGCAGAATCTGAGTCCTCGATGTTTCGACTGTATTGTCTCTCCAGAGCTTTACATGTATCATAAAGCAAGGTCCACTTCCTTATTCCTGCATATTTCTCTGAAAAGTCAACCCACTTCTCTATGGCCAACTGCCACTCACTGGAAACTAGCGAAGAATTCCAGGATTTTGGTATTTCTAAGATCCAGTAAGAGAGAATTGGGGGTGGGGTGGAGAATAGAGATGAAGAAGTTTAAGTATTCAATGGGGAAAATCTTACCTCAGCTTCTGACTGGCAGGGACAGTTATTTTATTAAGCTTGTCCATTGAGTTGAGTAACCGTAAGAGACTGTCCAGCAGTAACATCAGCAGTTCCTGGCCCTCCTAGGGAACAGCATGGTAAGCGTCCGATCTCTAAGGGTTCTGGCCACTCGAGTCTGATTCTGAGAGCGCAGGCTGCTGGCAAACACCCCTGTACTAGGGAGAAGTAAAACTTGCCCGAGCACATAGTCAAGTTTCATGTTTCTATGTAATCATGTGATCTGGGTAGCCAGCCAGCTTGGTGATTACCACGTTGTGTAAACTTTAATAGTGAAACTTACTGGGCATGCAAATTTCTTTCCAGCTGCTTTCTTTTATAATCAGATTTGTAACCAGATTGGGACAAACTTCTGGCAGGTCACTACTTCCTGTTTGTCCCAAATACAGATAATCCCTGTTTTCGGCAGGTGTTATGTGGTCACCTCTAACTTCCTACGCCTAAGGAAAAGCAGAATAATCATTTCTACCTGAATATCTCCTGAAGACTTTTTGCTCATTTGCATAGTCATGGATAAGTTCTTTCCACTTAGAGAACCATTGCATAAAATGGCACTTTTGTTCTGTGTCTCCCTTCGCTTCATGTGCTTTAGAATAAATAAAAGGGTGGCAGAGACACGATGGTAACAGTTTACTCAGAGAACTGAGTTTTTATTTTCCTGGAGCTCTGTTGAAAATAGGATGGGCAATTTTCTGAGATGGCTGGTGTTATACCCAAAGCAAGTGGAGTACAGAAACGCCAGCACAGAGTCCAAATTAAGAAGGGTCCTTTATTGATAGGCCAGGCCGAGAGTGGGCTTATGCCTCAAAGTCTCTCGATCCCCAGAAGTAGGGGGTGGAAACCTTTTATAAGGCGCTTTCAGTAGGGGAGGGGGAGTCCTTAACATAAGCAGGGTTTTACAAGAGCCAACACCTGCAAAATTAGATCTATATAGGGTGAGGGGAAGGTTTATAAGGGAGAACTGTGGTTTCACAGGTTTTTGCTAAACTCTACAGCTTTCAGCTGAGCTTTCTGTTGTTGGACGCCTTTAGCAAAGTCCTTAGCCAAATGGAGTAAGTCTGGCTCTATGAACAAAATGGAGGTAGGGCATTCCACGGGGAAAGGGAGATGCTCTCCATCGTAAGATGTAGATCTTATTGGCTAAGAGAGTCAGGCGTTACCCCGATGGCAGCCAGATGCTTTCCTACAAAACCAGATGTACTCACAAGTCAGGCAAGAACAAACCTATCAATTTTCTAATGAGGAAATTCTGACATCAGGCCATTCTGATGTCAGGCACCCCTGCTCACCACTGCCCAAAGCATAGAGCTAGTGCTGTCCCTGTCTTTGTCCCCACCTGCCCTCATCCAATGCTCACGTCGTCCCCTCATCAGACCCAGCAACACACTGAAAGGCACCTCAAGCACAGACAGGTGGGGAGAGGCCAGGAGGAGGGCACCCCACCTGCAGGGGCTGAACCCATCCAGAGAGCTCTACTTCTCTCCTGGAAGACTCTACATTTCCTTCTACCTGACCTGAAAAACACTGACTTATCTGCCATTTAGAGAAGGAAGACGGTTGAGGGCCAAGGAGGAAGAAAACGAGAGGGACCACTCCTTTAGTGCCTAGACACACTTCCCTGCAGCCTGCAGGAATGCCCTGACTGTGAAGTAAAGTGCACATTTCCCACATGTGTCAAGGGACCAGACCTCTCCCGCGGTCTGGAGAATGCACAGAGAGACAAAGCAGAGGGCTCCCAGTTACCTCTCCCGGGGCAGACCGAAGGTCTGGCTGAAGACAGAGGGGAAAGGAGAGAAGACAGAAAAGGGAGTCCAGGAGGAGGGTTGCAATGGTAGACGTGGAAACTGCAGGTGGGTCTTCCGCTTCCCTCTTGTGCCTTTTCTTCGTACAAATAGAAGCACTGCGTTCTGCAGGGAACTTTGTTTATTCACATACACGTCCTGCCTCGGAGTTTCTGGTGTCAACAGATACATCAGGAGCCGCATCTTCAGAGCTATTAAAGGGAATTGCTCTTGTGCTTGGCCAGGCCCACAACACGGGACAGTCCTTCATAGGAACAGTACTAGCGCCGGCCCCCTCTCGTCATTTGTTTTCCCCAATCTAGCAGCTCAGTCTTGCTTTTTGTTTTTATTTTGGTTTTTAGGTTTTTTGCAGCATATTCTGAAGAAGCCCAAGACCCCGCTCCTTCTTTTCCCTCCTCTTTTAGCTCCTAACTGAAAGAAACAGACCATGATGGTAAAGACACATGTGATCTCACCAAAGATCAGAAAACTCAGGCTTTACTGAGTACAGCGATAACAGTTCATTCTTTCTGAATTACTGTTAGTGCACCCATCTGCCACTTGACTTTTCTCCCCACCGACAACCCGGCTGAGCACCTGGGCCGACAAATTTTTATTTCCCCTGAGAAAAGGGCCCAGGCGCAAGGGTTACACTTCTGCTTTTTCTTTTTACAGCCACTTGTCTTTCTTCTTTTTACTGTATTTAGTCTGACATGACGAAAATGAGAGACCATTTCTCCAGACTGGACATCGTGCCCCATGGGTGTGTAGTGTGACAGCCTAACGTTCCAGGCAGCCACAACTGCTCTGCAGCTGAAACTGGCTTCCCAGGAGGGCATTGCAAGGGAGGGAACTGGTGATACCAAGTCTGAGCTGACTTGTGAAAGGAATGAGACCATGCCACATGGTTCCACAGCACACACACAGCAACATGCCACAATACACGTTCTAGCGAGATCTACATGGCACAGTACACATGGAAATTAATCACTAGATGAACAGATGAGAAATGGACAATCCCAATCTTAAAGAAAATTTGGAGTGCCTGTACACTGACAATGAAAGTATAAGGTGCAATCACTTTGGAAACAGTTTGGTATTATCTAGTATATTTGTTTTGTTCTGTTTTTGAGACAGAGTCTTACTTTCTTGCCCTCAGTAGAGCACTGTGGCATCACAGCTCACAGCAACCTCAAACTCTTGAGCTCAAGCAATTCTCTTGCCTGAGTCTCTGGGGTAACTGGGACTACAGGCACCCACCACAATGCCTGGCTATTTTTAGAGGCGGGGTCTCACTCCTGCTCCGGCTGGTCTTGAACCTGTGAACTTAGGTAGTCTACCCACTTCAGCCTCCCAGAGTGCATGAGCCACTGTGCCTGGCCTGCTAGTATATTTGATGATAGATGTACCTATGATCTAGCACAGCTCGTGTATGTGGCTGAGCACTCCTTACCCTGTGTATCAAGGTCATGTGCTAGAATTTTCCCTGCAGGACTCTTTCTAGTAGGAAAACCAAACAAAAAAAATCCCTGGAAATAACTCAATTGTCCATCAATAGGAGAATGAATAAGTTACTTATTCAACAATGAATATGAGTGAACTCCAATTGTATCAGTATGGATATAGGACAATTTAAGCTAACTAAAGAAGCTATATGATAGAAAGCGTACATTTATGGCGAAACCCAGGAAATGACAAATGTAAAATGCAGGTGAACAAAGTTAAGAATGGGATTGGAGTGAAGGGCCACTGACGGCTGCCAAGCAATGATAATATCCTATTTCTGAAGTTGAATGGTGTGTAGAAATGATCCTTTTATTGTTATCTTTATATGTTACACATACAGTAGACATTCAATATTCTACAAATTTTTTTAAACATCTGTTCTAGAATTAAGGGACAATTTAGATAGTGTGTCTAAATCAAAGCTCTGTGAGCTGATGGGTCCTGAGAACAAGAAGACAGATTATACTGGAGCTCAGGGCAGGAACCCTACCTGCCCTGGTTTCTCTGGCGCTCCTTTCCCTGCATCTGTAGATGACAACTATGACAACATGCTTACTGAAAGCTTTCTGTGTTTCCTGTACTATGAGGGCATCATTTTACATGTAAAGAAAGTGATTCTTTGAGAGGTTAAGTGACTGTTTCAAAGTAATATCACTCAGCAACGGAAGCGCCGCTGCGCTGGAGTTTAACTCCCAGTCTGTTTCCAATGTGCTGCCATTGCCAGAGAACGCTTCTGATTTGATTCTGCAAAGAGCCCTGCCCTGTTTGTTTTGTTAAGGCACCAACCGAACTATGATCTTGGGCAATTCAGTCTCCATGATCTCAGCTTCTTGCCTTTGGAATCTGGACACTGCCTGTGTGCACAGAAATGGATCAGCACCCACCAGTAATAACATTCTCACAATTTCCAGAAGAGGAGTTTCTGTATTAGACTTCTTCCCCAGAGGCGCTGGGTGGCTGTGGCTGTTCACAGGGCCTTGCAGATAGCCCAGGTCCTCACTGAACTGGATCAGCCACAATTCACCCTATCTGCTCTGCCATCCACCTGCAGATTGTTTCTCACCTGCCAGGAATGATTTAGGCAAACTGCCAAAGGAAGGAGCAAGGTATGACGCTGGTACTATGCAAAGGCATAACCTGCTTCCAAGATGATCAGCCTCACAACAACTCTATGTATGGGGAGGCGCTTTGACCATTCCTAGTTCATGATGTGGAATCTGAGCCTCAGGAAGTTCACAAGACCTGATCTCCCTGACCCCTGAGCTAGAGCCTTTAGCCCCCAAATCATTCACTTTCTTTTCCTTTCTCATGCTGGCCCCCTTTCTTGGGGGTGAGTTTGGGGGAGCATCCTGCAGCAGTGGAGTCCAGGCAGCTTTCTCTCACATGCAGGCCAAAGTATCAGGAACTTGCTGTTGGTTGGGCCCATGCCTGGTTCTCTCAGCCAGGGCCCGTTGAGGGCCCAGCGGGAAGAGGGTTTGGGAGGAAGCTTAGGAGCCCGCATGGAAGAAAACAGCAGAAAAGGCCAGGGAAAGGCAAACACGGAAAAGGAAGTGTGACAGATGCTGGTAGCAGTTTGTTCTCCTTTGTGGGGAGGAGGTGCAGGAAAGGAGAAAGAAGGAAGAAGAGAAGACATCTGTAGCCTGAGCAAATGGGCAAAGGCCTCACTTTCTGTGAGACACATCAGTTCCCTATTTTATCTGTTCAGTAAACTCAACATTCTGCACATCACACTAGACCAGAGTGAGGCATTTGTTTGACTAGAAGAATGGCTCAGGCGAAAACAAGCTTTCCTCATTGCATCAGCACAAGCCACTGTCAGCAAGAACATTACAATAGCCTGCTGATGGTGTGGACCACTCTGGCCTAAGCAGCATCTTCACCTCTTCCCTTGCCTTCAGCCCTCAGAACCAGTCTGTCCACAAGATTCCCTTTTGAGATGCTTCCACCCTTCCCCTGCTCTCATTGTCACCTAGGCCCTCAGCTGGATTATTGATCAGCCACCTGCTACTTCTCTACAGCTAGCTCCCCACACACACCAGTTCTTGCCTCCCACACATGCTTCTAGCACTGACCCTTCTTAAGGATGTCAGAGGGTTTTCCTTTCTTCTAGAACCAAGTATGAAAATCACTCAAGCCTCTCTGTGACTCTCCCTGATGACTCATCTTATTCCTCCCTCTGTCCTCATCAGTCACATGGCACAGTCACTAGCCAGAAACAGCCACCCAGAAATAGAGTTGCAAATAGATATTTGGGATTCAAGCAATCAGAAGGTGAGGTAATTCCCATCAGTCAGGGCTGTGGCAAAGCCAGAGGGCAGGCAAAGGAGGGGGTAGAGTTCTCTGTCCAAGGAACCGAGGCATGACATGTGGAAAGCCAAGATAAGGCTCATGGCCTCCAAGACTTGAGGAAACACCTGCCAGCATCCTCAGCAGCTAAAGCTGTGATGGTTGACTATCATTTTCTGTTACCTTTTATCTGATGAACCTTGACTAGTCTCCTCATCTTCCTACTCCCAAAGTCCATCTGGATTCAAAGGATCCCCAGACAAAATGATAAAATGTTCATGTTCTTGAAGATGTTCATTATCTCCAATTTCACATATATGTTTAACGTGATACCAATAAAAATAGCAATAGGATCCTCCCCTTCCTCCCATGCCAGATCTGGATAAGTTGAGCTAAAATTTCTGTATAAAAATATACAAGCAAAAATAGCCAAGAAACCCTTGAAAAAGAAGATCATGGGAATGGGAAGGGACTAGCCCTCCCAGATACTAAAGCATATTATGAAGCCTCTCTAATAAAAACAGCATGATATTGCCTCATGACCAATGGAAAATGCATAAATAAATAGAAGACTGTAAAGATACTACGTATAATATGAACGTGGCGTATCTAGCAGGGGAAATGATGGGCTTTTTAATAAAAAGGCAATTGCAAAGAAAAATAAGATAAAACTTAGGTTAAAATCATTTGCCAGAGAAAATTTCCAATGGATCAGAAATCAAAATGTAAAAAATTAAGGCCTGTTGGATGGATGTAATGGCTCACACCTGTACTCCCAGTACTTTGGGAGGCTGAGACAGGAGAATTGCTTGAGGCCAGGAGTTCAAGATCTGCCTGGTCAGCATAGTAAGACCCTGTCTTTACAAAAAATAAAAAAATATTAGCCAGGCACAGTGGCATGTACCTGGAGTCCTAACTACATTGCTTGAGCCCAAGAGTTTTAGGCTGTAGTGAACCATGATGGATACAATGCACTCCTGTCTGGGTGACAGAGAGAGACCCTGTCTCTAAAAAATATATAAATAAATAAATAAAAAATAAATGTAAAAAATAAAGCCATTCATATTCCAGAAGAAAACACAGTTAAATTTCTTTATAAGCTTATCTGTGACTTAAAATCTAGAATTAATAAAAGAAAATCTTGATCAATTTAACTAGAGAAAAAAGAAATTTTTCATGGCAAAAAGGATCATAATCAACGTCAAAAGATAAAAGACAAATTGGGAGTAAAGAGTTGCATCATATATCACAGACAGAAGGCTAATCTCCCTAATGGGTAAAGCGTTTCTAAAAATTGAGATGGAAAAAAAAATGAGTGAAAAATGGATAAAACACATGAACATGAAAGACAAGAGGCTGAAAAGATCATAATCACATTCTTTTTTTTTTGCCATAGGAATTTATTTTATTTTATTTTTTTATTAAATCATAGCTGTGTATAATAAAGCAATCATGGGGTGCAATGTGCTGGTTTTATATACAATTTGAAATGTTTTCATCAAACTGGTTAACATAGCCTTCATGGCATTTTCTTAGTTATTGTGTTAAGACATTTCTACTCTACACCTAGTAAATTTAATATGTACCCTTGTAAGACGCACCATAGATGTGGACCCACCAATTATCCTCCCTCCACTGATCTTCCTCCCTCCCCTCCCCTCCCTCTCCCATTTCCCCTTCTTGAACTTTAATTGGGTTATAGCTTTCTTATGAATTGGTTTCATAGTAAGACTGAGTACATTGGATACTTTTTCTTCCATTCTTGAGATACTTTGCTAAGAAGAATATGTTCCAACTCCATCCATGTAAACATGTAAGAGGTAAAGTCTCCATCTTTCTTTAAGGCTGCATAATATTCCATGGTGTACTTATACTACAATTTATTGATCCATTCATAGTAATCACATTCTTATCAAGAGAAGGACTATTATTAGCTCTCTGAAGAAATATCTCATATATCAGCTTAGCAACAATCTAAAAGTCTGATGACAGAGTCTGGTGTTAAGGCTCTGAGGAAACAGACACCCTTTATTTATAAAACATTACACTCACAGTGGAGAATTAGCAATACCTAACAAAATTATTTGAATTCATCTTGTGACCCAAGCAAGCTCACATCTAGGGACCCTATCCGAAGATACATCTTCCCACATATACATGTGCAACATGCATTCGCAATTATTCATTGCAGGTGTCTTGGCAATAGCAAAAGATTAGAAAAACCTAAATGTCAGTGGGGAACTGGTTGAATAAATTTTTGCATATACATATACACATGCTTATTATTGCAAAAATAAACAATGGAAGGATAAGTCAGAAACTAATAAAAATCATCACCCATGGGAGACAGAGGGAAGTGGAAATACAGCACAAGTGACAAAGATATGGAGTTCTGTGGAGTTTTGACTTTTCATTAAGTGTTTGACATATCTTTAAAATGAAAGTAAGACAAAAATAGCTGGGCACTGTGGCTCACACATGTAACCCTAGCACTTTGGGAGGCCAAGGCAGGTGAATCACTTGAGCTCACAAATTTGAGACCAGCCTGAGCAAGAGCAAGACCCCATCTCTACTAAAAATAGAAAAATTTGGCTCAGCGCCTGTGGCTCAACGGGCTAAGGCGCCAGCCACGTACACCTGAGCTGGCGGGTTCGAATCCAGCCTGGGCCTGCTAAACAACAATGATGGCTGCAACCAAAAAATGGCCAGGCATTGTGGTGGGCGCCTGTAGTCCCAGCTACTTGGGAGGTGGAGGCAAGAGACTCGCTTGAGCTCAGGAATTATAGGTTGCTGTGAGCTGTGATGTCACAGCACTCTATCCAGGATGACAGCTTGAGGCTCTGTCTCAAAAAAAATAAATAAATAAATAAATAAAAATAAAAATAGAAAAATTAGTGTGGTGGGTGCCTATAGTCTCAGCTATTTGGGAGGCTGAGGCAAGAGGACGGCTTGAGCCCAACAGTATGAGGTTGCTGTGAGCTGTGACACCACAGCTGTGAGCACTCTATGCAGGGTGATAGAGTGAGACTCTGGCTCAAACCCCACCCCACTCCCAAAAAATTAAGGCAAAAATGAAAAAACCAAACCCTAAAAATAAAAAGAGAGAAAGGAATTTACATGGTAACATATCCTAGAGAAGAGAATCATTTCTGGTGACTTTTGAACACAGTTCTCTGTGCATCCTCAGCAAAACATTCTAAGAAAGAAAGTAACTTCAAAGGAATTTCAAACTCCACTCAGTATTTTGATTTGATTTTTAAAGTGATTGACAGAAACCAAGATTTTTGGTATAAGAGGAAAAAATACAAATATAAAATCACAGAAGAAAAGTATCAGTAGTATTCAATTTAATCAAAGATATCAATCTGAACTCATGATTTCCTACCATTAAACAGTAAAAGGTTAGAAAGCAATTACATTCCAGATTTATACTCACAAAAACGTGCTCACTTACGTTGAAGAAAAAAGACAGATTTCTCACTAAAAGAAGCCAAGAGCTCTTTAAAGAAAGGATTGATTTCAAATCTGGGGCAGGAAAAGTAGAAGGTAAACCAGGACCAGCCTGTGCTGGCAAAGAATGAGAGGCTCAGAGACAGCAGGTGTGTCCAAACGACACAGGGGCAGGTCCTCGAAGAGAAAGAGGTTCACGTAGACATTTGGGGATAATTTGAGCAACAAAAAAATAATACCTATAATTTATTTTAAAACATCAAACAAATAAAAATTTACTAGTCCATAATAATACAACAAAAAAAATCCTAAAGTTATTTTCCAACACTGGAGATAACTTCCATCAACTCATGAATTAGAAATTCAATAAATGAAATTTATTGGAAATTTAAGAAGAATGAAGCTTTCACCTTGATGTTTTTAGGAGGAATTAAAAATTCTCCTCAAGTTTCACAGAACAATGCTCATTAATCAATATAGAATGAATGGTAGAATTAGAAAATCACCATTTTGCAATCTCAAATAATTGATTCAGGCAAGGATATCAATTAATGCTAGAACCAGTGGGTGAGATGCTGTTGGAAAACATCATATCTCAATGCTGTCAGAAGGTGTCAGAGTCTTATCTCAGAGGCTGCTGGCTGATTACAAAGCCAATTTTTACAGAGCCAGCAGTCAGCTGTTACTACCTTGATCACATGATCAAATTCAGCATTATCTCTATTGCTTCCTGAGGTGCTGCAAAACTTAGTATATCTTATCTATGAGATATTCTTGCCATGAAAGTTTAATCACCATTTAATCAATGTTTAGACCTTGTTTTCAGCATATACACTGTGAGCATACAACTAATCATGCAAACTAGGGTGCTCTTGGGAGTGAAAGGAGACTCAATTATGCCAGGACCACAGGTGTAAACAGCAGGACATTCCTAGACAAACCAGAACTCAACGTCCTGCTAAGTTTAAGGGAAATAAATGGGATAGAGGAACAAGTTGGACACCATTAGGAAGAAAAACTTAAAAAAAACTAGATATAGAAATTCCATGAGACTGGATCTTCTAAAAAACAAAGAAGAAAGAAGTGGAAGAAATATCAAAATTAAACCAGATGAAAGGCCATAACAACAAAATACAATGCACAAACCTGCCCAGATACTAGTTTAGAGAAACCAACTGTGGATGTCATTGGGGGATAATGAGAGAACCTTTAATGTGGTCTACATGTCAGATGGTGTCAGGGAATTGTTAATGTTCTCAAGAGCAATAATGGCACCATGATAATATGGGAGGAGATCCTTATTAGGACATTTTGGGGAGGTGCATGCTGATGGATTTGAGGTTTACGTGTCATGATGTCTACGATTATTTTTCTCAAATGTTAAAAAAAGTTAGCAATGACTGAAGCTGGGTGATGGGTATGCGGATGTCCTTGTACCATTCTTTCAGTTCTTCAACTAATTTGAAAATTTCATGTAAGTTTTAAAAATGGCAGTACTTTAAATTCAACAGTCCTTCCTAGAGAGCCATCGGGGCCTTGGAACTGCCTGTACAACAGACCTCTTCATCAGGACTGTCTCTCTCAAGGAGTGTCCTGCCTGAAAGTTCCCTGGTATAGTCTTTCCATCCTTCCATGTATTGCCTAATCTTGGTCATCTAATTTCTCTAATTCTACAAATCCCATTCATCTTCAAGGCCTACTTTCTCCTGGAAGCTTGTCTCATTTCTTTCTGGTCCACTTGGGCCTCTACTCCAACCTCATCCTTTTCTTCATACTTGGACCACATGTTTGACTTTTAGCTATCTGCCAACACTTACGATTTTTCCTAAGTGTATATCCTATTACCTTGATGAAATTGTAAATATCCCAGTGAAAGGACAATATTCCATTTTTTAAGGTTTTCTCTATAGCAAGCACAAACTAGAATATTATTTATGCATCATAAATGCTTTCTGAGTTCAATTTGGCAGTCATTTTATTAAAAGACATCATCAAGATAATAATATAAGAGGTAGGTATGAGATGGAAGTACTGTTCAAACTTAGGAACTGAACTATTGTCAAAAATAATTGAAATTCTCTTCACTTATGCAGGAACGGGGACCTACATGGCATGGGAGTTTTGCTTTTTGATCACAGTACTTCTCCCAACTGAGCCTGGGTGTAGACGAAGAGTCCTTCACAGAACATGTCCAGGAATTCTCTGCCAAGCACTCAGAGCAGACACTCCAGCAGAATCCTATTTGCCATCCCTGTCCTAAGACTGAGGAATCAAATGTTTGCCTCTCCTAGAACTTATCTTCTGTCATTCATTCTAATCCCACAGTCTCTTTCTATTGCCTCTCTGTTCCACATGAATTTCTTACCTATCTCTAAACTCAACTTCTAGCCCTCTGAATGTCTAAACAGATCCTGGGCCTCCCTCAGCTCCATCATCATTTCCTTCACCTTCGTTCCTGGAATGGTCTTTGCTGGATGATGGTATCCCTGTAACGTCGGACCCAGATTACCCAGACTGCAAAGGCCCTTGAGAACGGACTGCATTTCATGGTCATGCATTCAATCCTAATTTGTCCGATCTGGAATAAGACTTAGAGACAGAGTTGCCACATTTCTAGCAAATAAAAATACGGGATGCCCAGTTAAATTTTAGATACACGATGAATATGTTTTTAGTAAAACCATGAACGAAATATTGCACAGAGTCCTGCATCTGGCAAACCTAGGTGAGACAACAAAGGACTAGAGAGGGAACTGACTTGCAAAGGTTCATTTTAGAAAAATACCCCAAGCCAGAAAAAAAACTATAGCAGAAAAAATCAAAATCTCCTCACTCTGAACCCATAGATAATAATCTTTCTTTGCAAAAACTATGTCTGTGGTTGAGACGTGTTGAAGCAAAACAAGGAAGCAGATTTCTTATGAAAAAAAATTTGTACATGCTTTCCTATTAATTATTTAACCAAATAATTTAGCCCCCTGGGGTAAAACGGCTAAAGGAAGTTCTCCTATCTTCAATCTCAGGTTAAGGAGTGCAGGAATTCAAACTCCCTCTTAACAAGCAGCAAACCAAGGAGTGAGGGGCTGGAAACATGAGACTGGAATGCATGTGACAGCCTTCGAGTCAGGATGAAAAAATGGAGTGGATCACTCTCGTCCTCCCAGACCATGACTGCCTGTTTTTGTGATCTCAACATTCTGCTCGTTTATAAATCAGAAGACCCTGCACCTAAAAATATAATAGAAGCCACTTCATGCAAAGAAATCTTTATAGATAGTCGATAACATTACTATCTTTCGAATCAATCCATAAATGGCTAATACCGCAATAGCAAAATGAGCCAAGAGCACAAAAGTGTAATTCACAAAAGAGGTACAAATTAGCTAATAAACACGTAAACTAGTTCACAATACCACTAAACCAAAAAACACAAATTAAAGCAAGTGTAAGATACCATTCGTTTTTTTTAACTGCCAAGCAAACTTTTAAAAGTCATGAAATTCAGCTTTGGCAAATGGGTACTCTTACTATTGACAGGACTATCAATTGACAGAAACATCTAAGAAGTCAATTTGGTAATAAGTAACAGAATTTTTGTTGTTGTTGTTGTTGAGTCAGAGTCTTACTTTGTCCCCCTCAGTAGAGTCCCATGGCATTATAGCTCACAGTAACCTCAAATTCTTGGGCTTCAAGTGATTCTCTTGCCTCAGCCTCCCAAGTAACTGAACTACAGCCTCCTGTCACAATGATCTGGCTATTTTTAGGGACAAGGTCTCTGGTCTTGCTCTTGCTCAGGTTGGTCTTGAACTCCTGAGCACAAGCAGTCCACTGGCCTTGGCCTCCCAGAGTGCTAGGATTACTGCTGTGAGCCACCACGCCAGGCCAGGTAGCAGGATTTTTTAAATGTTTGTATGCTTAAAAGCAAAATGTAAAATCATTACCTTGTATAAATTTCCAAGAGCTAACAAATTACCACCAATGTGGTGACTCGTCACAACAGAAATGCCTTCTCTCACAGTTGTGGAGGCCGGAAGTCCAACATCAAGGTAACCAGTAGGGCCGTGCTTCCTCCGAAAGGTCTGAGGGAGGATCCTTCTTTGTTTCTTCCAGCTCCTCGTGGCCAGGCACTCCTTGGCTTGTGGCTCAAGTAACAGAAATCCCAACTTAGGCTGGCTTAAATACGAAAGGAAACGGCTCACATACCCAACTGTCCTGGGTCTGAGTGGGATTCAGAGGTTAGGAACCAAACACTAAGGACTGTTTTTCACATTTTCTGGGTCTCTTGGCTAATTCATTCCTTCAAGGTGGCCAGACGCGCTGGCTCAGTGGATTGCTGGATCTATACTTCCAATAATTATAGGGAGAGAATTGTTAAATTTTCAG
>CAUYRH010155981.1:0-22536 GCA_963574655.1 Perodicticus potto | reverse complement strand
ATTTGCCCCTGTAGGTCAACTGGCGCTTACTCCTGGCAGCTTGAAGAATCTTTTCTTTTGTCTTGACTTTGGACAGGTTCATCACTATGTGTCTTGGGGAAGATTGGTTAGAGTTGAGGTGACCTGGGGTCCAATATACCTCTGAAAGGAGAAAGTCAGAATCTTTGGTGATATTTGGGAAATTTTCATTTATAATATTCTCTCATATGGCTTCCATTCCCCTGGGGCATTCTTCTTCCCCTTCTGGGATAACTATAACTCATATGTTTGAATGCTTCATAGAGTCCCATAATTCTGTCAGCTAATGTTCTGCTTTCTCTCTCTTCTTTTCTGCCTCTTTAACTATCTGAGTTATCTCAAGAGCTTTGTCCTTTACCTCTGAGATTCTTTCTTCTGCATGGTCTAATCTGTTGTAGATACTTCCTACTGCATCTTTAAGTTCCTTAATTGACTGCTTTAATTCCCTCATCTCCGCCATATCCTTTTTATATTCTTCATAGCATTCATTTCTTAATTGATTTCTGTTTCTGCATTTCTTTTTTCCACTTTATCAGCATTTTCCTTCATTGTTTCCTTCATTTCCTTGATTGTTTTCATCATCTGTATTCTAAATTCCCTTTCTGTCATTTCTAACATTTCCTTATTGGTGGAATCCTCTGCAGTATCTACCTCACAGCCCCTTGGGGGGGTTGCTGTGGACTGGTTTTTCATGATGTCAGGAGTTTTCGGCTGATTCTTCCTCATGAGTGATTTCTTTTATCTATTTCCTTGCCCTAATTTTCCTTTCACTTCTTCCTGTTCTTTAAGTTGCCGTGCCTCTGGACTAGAGTTTCGATGAGTCCTTTTGGTACAGGACTAGAAGGATGACAAGATCGAAGAGCAAGAAGGGAAACAAGGAAGAAAGAGAGAAAAAAAGAGGAAAAAAAAAAAAAAAAAAGAAAGCAAGAAAAAGAGAAGAAAAAGGAGAAAGGATAGTGGTTGGGTAGAAGCAACTATCGACCAAAAGAAGAGAGGCACAGAAAGAGGGGGACATGAGCAATATAGGTGTACAGTAGGGTACTTTGACCCTACCTTAAGAACCCCCAACCTCTGGGGGTGCCGGATTGGGTAGTTAGGTCAGCAGCTCTTTGCCAGCCTGTGTGAACACAGTACCCCACCTCCACCAAATAGAGAGGAAAGACAAAAATGCAATAAATCAAACCACAACAAGCAAACCAAAAACTTTATGGGATAAAGTTGGGGAAAAAAACAATTAATATGGGTAGAAACACTAGGAAAATTGAAGTTCTAATTGTTGAAAAAGGCAACAATGGAAAATTATATTTAAACTAGAAAAATGAAGAAATAAAGAAAAAAGAAAAGAAAAATCTTTAAGAGAAATGTTGAAATTAAAAAACAAAACAACAATAACAAAAATAAACAAACAAAAAAATCCCACAAAACAAAACAAAAACAAAAACAAAAACAAAGCAGTATATATATCTTGCTGATATTGTCTGGTCAAGAAGTGATCTTCTGGGGTATGATATGTTAGTCACAATGTTGATGCGGCTGTACAAAATGGAGACTGGAGGCCTTTAATGATTTCTTAAACCCCGCAAGGTGGAGAGCTTAAATCCGCCTCAGCCTGCTTAGAAGGCACTTTAAATGGCTAACTTGAGCTAAGCAGAAGCTTTTTCAGGAAAGCGCTTGTGGCTGGGATCACTCCTTAAGTGGTTATCCAATACATATGTTTGTTTTTTTTAATTTTTTTCTTGCTCTGTTGCCCAGGCTGTAGTGCAGTGGTCACTGTAACCTCATACTCCTGCTCTCAAAGAATCTTTCCACCTCAACATCCCCAGTCAGTTACTATGACCAGCTAATTTAAAAATTTTCTCTGTAGAGATGTAAATCTTCTATGATGCCAAAACTGGTCTTGAAATCTTGGCTTCAAACAATCCCCCTGCTTTGGTGTCACAAAATACTATGATTACATGAAGGAGCCATAACGCCCTGCCAACACAGAAATATTGTACAATGATCAATAAATCTTTTAAGCACAAAATATACCAAATTAGGATAAAATTCTATTAGGCGCTTGGAATAAAAGTACAAATCAAAAGAGTATAAGTAAAATTTCTAGTTGTAAGGGGAACTGGTTTGTTAAAGATAGATAAATAGATAATGGTAGGTATAGATTAAATAACATTGGATACAATTTATTTATGTACTTACTGTACATATTTTAAGATGTACAACATGGTGTTTTATATGCATACGTGTATATAGTGAAATGATTACTACAATCTAGTGAACTAGGAATTGTATATATTTAGAATTTGGTAAATAAAATAATATGCTGAGTTCAGTAGAGAAGTCTATTATTTAAAGAAGTGCAATGGTAAAATCTTTCTGTGAAGTTCTTGATCTTCTGCTCATGTTCTCTTTGGATTACAAGGTTCCCTGCAAGGGACCACTGTGATTGCAATGAGGGGCATCATCTCTGTCAGGAGGTGTGGACTGTGGGAAGACTAGAAGGCCAGTCCTGGGGCAGATGGCAGCAGTGGGAAATTTTAATCATTACTCAGTAGTAGTCACGAGGCACTTTTCGTTCCAAACAGGGGTTAGAGGGACATTGAATCAGCAATATTTTTTTTTCCTGTCATCCGCATCAAGCACATTTATCCTCCTACATCATCCAAATTGATGTTCTCTGGATTCTCCTTGGTCTCTCTCTCCATTAATGTTATATTGATGATGGATGATGGCTACCTACTGAAATGACGTTCTGGAATGTCACTCTGCCTTTTGTGAATCTGAAAAAAAAAATCATTTTGTCCATCAAAAATAACCATTACTTTGTTGGGTGAGGAATTATTTTGAGGAACTGCTAACAATTTAAATATGAATGAAGAAAGATTTTATACCTAGACATAGTGGAAGAAGTTTTTCAGGGAAAGGTTTGTAGAATGCAGATGTATTCTGTACTTGTTCCTAAAACCCTCCTGCCTCCTTCACCCCCTACCAATAGAAGACACCAGTAATCAATCTTCTTATTCCTTCCCATTGACCTCAAAGGAGGTTGGACATTCTTTTTTTTTTAAGAGGTCAGACATTCTTGAACACATTTTTGCAGTCACCATTCCTAATCAATTGTCAATAAAAAGAGGCAAAATCAATTAACATCTTGGGTCTTCCATGTTTCATGGGATACACAGTCTTCTTGTTACATTCTTCAAAGGGCATTTATCCTTGAACCACAAAGTTGGCACTTGTTAAAATGATCTATTATTCAATAATATATATTTTATATTCTGACATTAATCTCATTATCTTCTATGAAGGTGGGATATATCTTGCCATAGTTTATAATGTAGGCATATTTATATATGGTGCCTCTGGTATTAGGAGATGATTAGTAGTGCAGTACATTCTCCATGGTGATTATAGTAAGTGCTCAAATAAACTCTTTAAAATTTTATTGTGCCTCATTTACCTTTTAACAACAATAATAGTTTTATTTTTAAAATTCATGCATATATGAAGGACACAAAACAAAAAACTACAAAGATAAGCCAAGGTTAAGTGAAGATGTTTGAAAGTGTAATATGAGAGTAATAAAATTTAGCATTCAGATTTTTAAAACATTTTTGAATATATGTAAGGAAAAGACAACACAGTTGAGAAATGGGTAAAATATATATGAACAGGAATACATAGAAGAGAGAAAAGTGAATGATAAGCTCATTCAACTACACATGTAATCTGTAAAGTACAAAGTCAAACTGCAGTAAGAAACAAATTATAGCTCTTATATTAACAAAAATTCAAAAGCCTTACAACTACAATGCGAACACTTCTTCAATGTTATGAATAAATACTGAAAGAAAACCTCCAACTCAGTATTTTAACATTTAGGTATATAAGCTCAGAAAAAAACTCTGAAATATGCACATGGAAATGATTTGAGCAACATGGTTTGTAATAGTAAAAAAAATGGAAGCAATTTAAATGTCTATCAACATGTAGAATGGAAGAACAAATTGTATGTTTTGACAATAGAATACTCTATATTAGTAAAAATAAATGATTTATGATTACACATATTAGCAAAGCTTAATGTTGAACTAACCTTCTCCCTGCCCCACTATCCCTGAAATCCTCCTAAGGCATAGGCTGATGTAGCAGAATGTATTATTTCAATAAATTGAAAAAATAAAAAACATATTATTTAGGGTTATATCATCTACTGCAAAACTATAAATAATTCACATAAATAGAAAATACCAAAATTTTATTGTCATGGGTTACCTCTGTGAGAGAGGGAGAGGAATTCTTCTGGGGAAGGATACACAGAGATGCTCAATTATGTTTTAATTTATTTGTTGGCTGTATTTCTCTCTATACTTTCTTATGTTTTAGAAATATTTCAAAATATGTTCTGTTAACAGTTAAAGGCTAAAAGAGTTGAGAGTAGACGAAAAGATCAGTTTTGGCTGGGGGGCATCAGGAAGATAATAGGCTGGCCGAGGAAACAAAGGGATGAAGCAGAGATGGGAGTGAAGAGGGCACCACGCGATAAGGTCAACCTGAGCTTCCGTCCCGACACCAGGAGCACACGCAGAGGACTGAGCATGGCCCAGTTCCACTTGAACACAGACACAGAATAGGAGGAATGATAATTTAGGACTCTTCAGAAAAGCCTTCAACACTGTTAGGGTTTTCTATTTTCTTCCTGTACAACCAGAAGATATTTAGCAGAGAATGACATAGGATTTGGTTTGTGCTTTAGGAATACTAAAATGGTACAGAATAAATCAAGCCGAAGTGTATCTAGCATATTACTACAATATTCCAGACAAACAGTGAAGATGTACCTGTGGCTATAATGGTGGTGGCTTATAGGGGGGAAAGAAAAGATGGGGATGAGAAACAGTATTGAGGTAAGAACATGTAGGATCAGGGTTTGATTGAGCATGGGGTGTGGGTAAGACATGTAAGACTTGTAGATAACGCCAAGCTTTTGAGGTTAGATTGCAGAATGGTTATGGCAATAATAGAAACAAATATTTGGATACGCTGGTTTTAAAAAGAAAGCTAGTGAACTTAGTTTTAAACATTGAATTTGACACAGTTACTATAAAGATATTGAGAAAGCAGGTGAGAACGATATATGTACTCAGTAGTGGCAGTGGAAACCATGTAGTTACGATTCTATTCTCCAAAAAACAAAGAAAACAAGGGAAGAAAATATTGGTGGGAATAGCATGTTTTGGAATGACACTTTTTAGTGTGCTGGAGAGAAATAGGAAAAGTTATATAACCAGTGCTAAGAAAAAGACTAAGTAGTGTATCACACAGCATCATGCTGAAGTGATATGAGGGAAGCAGAATTGAATTTAATGACTCGTAAGTCACTGGTGCCTATTGAGAGAGTAGTTTTCATAAAAAGGCTAAAACTGATGAAATTCTAGTTATAACTTAGTTTTTAAGCAAAATTTCTAATGCTATTTTAATTGTGACCTGAGTTCCAAGTTTTTACTGATGATGTCTTACTTCCTTTCTTATTTATCACTCTCACAGAGATTTTCTTGCCTCCTACACATTTACCTAAGAATAGTTTCAAAAAACAGTTACAGGACAAATGAAGTGTGGTGAAATGGTGTAGTTTCATTTTTCCATTGACAGAAGCATCTTCCAAAGCCCCAAGGTTCTGGGAATGACTTTGCTCCAGTGATTTTAGTGATAATGCCTATTTTAGCTATCCATAAAATTAATGAAAATAATTTTTTTTAATGTTTTACTGGAGTCATCAATCAAGCCCATGTCATAGCTAGTCACTCAGATACAACAATATCACTCTGGTATTTCATGCTTTCAAGTCCTTTTTCTGGAACATGCGTCTGTTCGAATTCATGTCTTGACAGAGTCACTGTTTCCCAGTCCTTAGAGTATTTCTCTGAAAGAGTCATAATCCTAAATATTTGGCATTTTATTTAAAATTTTCTATTTGTTCAATTATTATTTTCACATGCAGAATCATCATAACATCTCAAATCTAGAAGAGGTTTTGGAGAATATTAACCTGCATCATTTGTCAAATGAGGAGTAAGAATCTCAGAAAAACTAGGGAACTAAGGTAAAAGTCACATGGCATGTTCAGACATCATATGTGATTCCATGTTATGAAATATCAAGGACAAAACATAATAATGATTACAAAATTGCTTGTCTATTTCAGTCATTCTAAGTGTACTGGATTTCCGTTAGAGATAGCAAACCAGATTAGGAACTGATGAGGAAACATCATCGAGTAATAGCATGGTTCTTGCCCTCTAGGAGGTAAATATGTGGGGAAAAGATTTGCTGTACCATCTATAGAATGTAATATAGAAAGTTGTCAGTAATGGATGAAGGAAGGATTAAATAATTTTAGTCAACAAAATTTCTTTTCTTTGTTACATGGGAAAATTAGTAACAGACAAGCCAATCAAGTGATTTTGTAGATTAATAGCTTTAAACAAAGCAGTCGAAGCTATTATTATGTGCTAGGTGGCATAAGACTTCACTTTAACCAAAATAATTTTGTTGTCAAAAGGCTTGAGAGGAGGATTGGGAAATTTAGCAAGATTTTCCCCATTTTTCTTCATTTAAGAAATCTCCTTATTAGAAAGAGGGAAATATCCACCAAGCCACTTTGAAATGAATACATATGAAAACAGTAGTTCTTAGATATTTAATCTAATGGCACAAAGTTTAAAAAGAAACTATATACAGTGTGCATATAACTCATCTCAGGTTATTGAAGATGAGATAAATTTGGAGTTAGGGGGATAATAGTTAATAAAGGAATTTACTGAGAATAGAGAAAGAGGAATATAGCATAGTTTCCCTTTAAGTAACATATTTGAATTTTAAAAAATTGCTTTTGGTTGTACGTGGAATTAAAGGCAGGTATGGAAAACCATACATTCGAAAAGAAACCAAGTAAACGGTGTAAACTTCATAGTAAGTCACCATGATTAAGGAATGCTAGTACAATTTTGAACTACAAATAATTGTCAGGAGACAATTTAAATTAGTGCCATTTAGTATTGAATAATTATTAGGTGCATTACCCGTAGGACCTGAAAAGCGTGTTCCCACAGAGTAGTAAATGATTCTGAATCTGGCCACAGTGTGGAGATGTTGCCACACAGATTTACCTAGCCATGCTGCAGGAATGCTGAGTTCTCATACTGGAACATGGATTTCCACTGCCTGCCCAGATTTTCCTTTCCATTTTATAATCTTATCATAAACTAAAGCTTGCATTTTCTAGTAAAATTTCACAAATTTGTGTGGCACAGTTTTTCTTTGACACACTTTTTCTTGGTAGGGAACATTTGAATTTGTATGCATCTGATACTCCTACTTGCTCACATGTAGCATGATGCTTTTAAGCGTTTGATATTCCATATTACAATTAGAAATCCATGTAATGCTAGATAAACCATTTCAATGAAGAGTGCTCTTGAAAGAGCCATCAGAGACTGTGTCCATTCATTGATGCACTCATTCACCTTCCCCCCGGCGGAAGGGACTGCATTCATTTGTTTCCTGGCCAAGGAACCCATACACCTATATATACCCTAAGGCTTAAGGCCTAGAGGAGGAGACGGGGAAAGACCGGGAGAGGAACGGAGAGAGCATCTCTCTCCCCACTTGAAATCTCTCCCTCTACCAGGAGCTTTGGTGTTTTCTGTATTCTTTTCTGTAAATCAATTCTGTCTTACCACGGGAGGTGGGGGGGGGGGGGAAATAATGTAATGAAGAATAATAAAATACATATATTTAAAAAAAATAAATAAAAAAAAAAAAGAAAGAGCCATCAGAGCAGTGATTTTCAACCAGTGTGCCATGGCAAGGGTGCCATGAAAGGATCTTAGGCATGCTGCAAAAAAGTTGTGAAGACCATTACTTAAATTATCTTCGAAAGAAGTTCAAAGCTCATAAGTATATTCTTTTGTTTTACACTTTTTTTGTTTTGATTAACATAATTTAAGTGTGCCATAGAAGTTCAACTATAAGTTAAAGTGTGCTGTGAGCTAAAAAAGGTTGAAAAGCACTGCATTAGAGCATATAAAAAATTGCAAGTACCACCACTGTTCATGAGTTTCATTCATGAATTGACGCTTGTTATGAATAACATTCATGAATTCATGTTCAAATCTAATTGTTCATTCGTTCTATAAATGTGAAATGCTTACTCTTGTGCCAGGTACTCTCTGGATATGCAGAGAGACAGAATAGACTTGATACTTGCCTGTGGAACAGAGTAACATTAAAAATATAGGTGAGACGAACATAATGAAGATATTATACAATGAAGTAGTATAAGCTGATTCACATGAGAAGAGAGGAGGGAGGTGATAAGAAGATAGTCAGGTAAAGAGCATTTCCAGGCAGATGAAACAGCATCTGAGAAGGTCCTAAGTGAAAAGGAGCTTGGCAAGATAGAGAAACTGAAGCAATGTTACCAGGTTCAAAGAGCTTGAGGAGAGTGGGGTGAGGCCAACAGAAGGTGACTTGCCAGGTTAGCAGGGACCAGAGGTTTCAGGCCTCTGGAGAAAATGACACAGATTATAAATTTTATTCCAAGTTGTGTGGGAAGCCAGAATTGAATTGGAGAGCAAGATTAGATTTTTGCTTCCTGCTATATGCTATATAAATTTCAACCCTAACCACTAAAAACTGTAAGGATTTTTTTATTAGCTTTATTTTTTCCTTGGTTTTATATTTTTTTCCTCCCAGGAAAACCCTTGGACATAGGATGCTTGAAGTTTAAGGAAGAGAGCTTTTTGGTTAAAACACATGTACGTACAAACACACACACAGACACACACACAAATCCCTTTGAAAATATGTTTGATTCTGGTTATAATATTCTAATTGTATATTGCATCATCACTAAATATTCAGCAATGGGTTTGTATAATTTGATAGTTGAAAGGAGTTTATTTTCCTTTATTTGAAAAATAATGGATTATTAAATTATCAAAATACATTTTACCAGCATTCATATTTATTATTTAAGAGGAAAAAGCAAGAAAACAAAACAAAACAAAAAACCCCCAAACATAGTGTTCGATAAAGTAATTGGAGGGAACGTAGTCCCTCTGCTAAAGATATTCAGCAGAACTGAGTATCTTTTGGCAGAGTGAGGAAGCCTAGGTCTTTCCTTCTCAAATGAGTTTGCTCTACTGCTCTGTGCAGACTATTTGCCTTCCTTAAACCTCTGTGAATTCCTCTCTGTGAATTCTAGTACCTTCCTTACCACAGTGTGTTATATGCTGAAGTGGCTAGAGCACATCAAAATTGGCTACATTTGTTTTTTCTTTTTTAAATTAAATCATAGCTGTGTACATTAATGCAATCATGGGGTACAATGTGCTTGTTTTATATACAATTTGAAATATTTTCATCGAACTGGTTAACATAGCCTTTATGGCATTTTCCTAGTTATTGTGTTAAGACATTTATGTTCTCCATTTAGTAAATTTCACGTGTATCCTTGTAAGATGCACGTAGGTGTGGTCCAATTACCCTCCCCCCACCCATCCTTCCCTCTCCTCTCCCCCCCTTCCCCATATTCTTGGGCTATAATTGGCTACGTGTGTTTTAATGAGTCAAATACCATGCACATTTATCAGCTGTAGGGAAAAGAATGGGAATGATCCAGAGTAGATATTAATTACATGGATGAAATGAAGATAGGCAATTCTCTCAAACTGACTCCATTTGCTGTCTACTTTCTGGAAAGCAGAAAATTTACAGAAATAGATGTATGAGAAATTTCTTTAAAAAGTAAACAGGTTTGGGATGGCGCCTGTGCCTCAGTGAGTAGGGCACTGGTCGCATATACCAAGGGTGGCAGGTCCAAACCCGGCCCAGCCAAACTGCAACAAAAAAATAGCAGGGCATTGTGGCAGGCGCCTGTGGTCTCAGCTACTCAGGAGGCTGAGGCAAGAGAATTGCCTAGGTCCAGGAGTTGGAGGGGTGCTGTGAGCTGTGATGCCACAGCACTCTACTGAGGGTGACAAAGTAAGACTCTGTCTCTACAAAAAAAAAGTAAATAAACAAACAGGTTTGGAGGGATTGATTTGCTTAATATTTTGAAAAAATTACATTGTAAAGAAGTTAAATTAGGGATAAAGTTTTTTTGTATTTATGACATACTTAATATTTTTAATGCAATTCTTTCCTTGGTGTAGATTCAAGTTTTCATCTGATACTATTTTTCTCCTTGTAAAATTTTCTCTGCTTGTAAAATTTCCTTTATCAAATTTTCCTACTCTATGTCTGCTGACTATGAATTTTCTCAGCTTTTGTTTGAAATGTTTTTCATTTTAATCACTTTTTGGCCTTTTGGCCAACATCAAGTGAAATGTTCTTCATTTTACTTTAAGTTTTAAAAGCTATTTACGGGTACAAAATTCCAGGTTTTTTTTCTTTCAGTACTTTAAAAATGTGTCTTCCTTCTCTTCTGACAATGAGAAGTCCAAAGTCATTCTTAATTTTGCCCTCTAACATAATATCTTTTCCCCACCTCTGGCTGCTTTTAGGATTTTCTCTTTATCTGTAGTTTAAAACAATTTAATTGTGATGTCCTCTCTGTAATTTTCTTTCTTTTTTTGTAAAAAATGTTCTTCATATTTGGTAAGCTTCTTAAATCTCTAAGTTCATAGTTTTTACAAATTTGGGGAAATTTATATTCCTTAAATAATATTTCCATTCCACACCTCCTCTTCAGTCTTTATTTTTTCTGAGACTACAATAACACATAGGTTAGGTTGCTTGGTCCTGTTCAGTTTTTCTTCCTATTTCATCTGCTGATGCCCTCCGCACTGAAATTTTCATTACAGATAATATATATTTCACTTCTTCAAGTCCCATTTGATTTTTTTTGCTTCTTTCATTCCTTTCCTCATTAGAGTCATGTTTTCTTTTAAATTATGGGCAGATTTGTGATATTTATTATAGCTGTTTTAAAGTTTTCCACTGTAAAGCCTTCTTTGCCATCTATAATGTCTCTTATGAACAACATATTACTTGTAAGTATGTCTCCTAAACAATATTTAAGCAAGTGAATGAGCTATTCCATGAGTTGACAAACTGGTTTATAGGCAAATTTCATCAGCTGTTAGTTTTTGTAAATAAAGTTTTATGAGAACACATCAAGGCTCATTTGTTTACTTATTGTCTGTGATTGCTTCTGCATTTTAACAGTGGAGTTGAATAGACAGAGATCATATGGTATGCAAAAAGATTAAAATATTCATTATAGAACTCTTCACAGAGGAAGTTTGCCAACCCTTGAATCAGGTAAAGATGTTTCAGTGAAGAGAATAGGCAGTTATGCATCATGTTTTTAATTTTTTTTGAATCTTTGAATTCTTCATCCTTCATCCAGGAAATAATGCCTAGTTTCTGAACCTCAACACTATTGATGGGTAAAAATTTCTTTGTTGTGGAATACACAAATTCTAGATTCACTTTCAAATTAACCCAAACTTTTGGAGACTACAATAATTTGAGGCAGAATTATGAATATATCCAACATTATTGTTTCAGACTGAGCTGAAAATATTTATTAAATATATCTACTAGGAATTATTGGACTTCCTGGTTTATTTTTAGGTCATTTATGAGAAGTGAACATTACTTCACTAGAAAGTTAACATAAAAGCTTTGTCAGTAAGACGCATCAGTCATTAGGAGGTTGCTTTTCAAGACAGATGAGTCACACGGTATTCTTTACTATATTTTCTTGCTGGAAGGGGATGTGTAATGTATGTTACCACTTCTATCATTAAGGGTATGGATCTTGCTTAGCATGACATTTTGTGGGATCCTAGTTGTGTGGTATTTATAGGCATCTGACCAGATGAATAACATCTGATGAATTTAAAGCACACACACTAATGGTAGTATGGACATCTTTCTGAATAAACTACAAAAACAAATCCAAATTCTGTGGTAAAGCTTCCATATGTCCTATGATATTCATTATTGTAGAATTTCATACAGTGGTGGTGTCACAAATGTTATGTCTCTGGAGCATCATGTAACCTAGGGAGCAGGAGTGTCTGAAGAACTAAAGGAGAATAAAGGCTGTAATTAAAAATAAGCCCCAAGAAATAGTTTCCATGTGGTTGTGAGAAGCCCTTGAGCACAGCTGGAAAATTTCAGGCTGAAATATGTTGGAACAATAGTTTATAGAGGAAAGTAGCTGGGTTTGTGGTAATACTTGGAAGTGAAATTTCCTTGCTTGGTCATTATAGCAAACTAGCTATAAAGTTTAGAAGAATATTCCCCTAAGAAGATTTTTACTCCCTAAATTACAAAGATAAACATAACAGATAATTTCTTAAATTAGAGTATGGGCTTATACTCACATTACAAATACTCATATGCAAATAAAAATGTTTCAAGGTATAAAGAAAAACATAGGCTTATTTAATAATAAAAGTTGAAGAATCCAAAATGCAGAAGAGAAGGTTAGGATGCAGTATAAAGTTGCTAAAATAAGGCTTCTTTTTAAATCTTCTGGTATAAATCTTTCCTTCTAGTATTTGAATAAACGTAATATATCCAAGATTAGCTCATCATTACCTTCCAGATTTGACTTTTCTTCTTCTTTATTTTTATTTTTCTGCTTGTTGTTATAGGCTTCTTCTTCCTTGAAGTTACCTTCTCTTAAAATTTAGGTGTTATTTTAAAATTTTTCCTTCTATTCATTTTTTATATTACATCAATTGTTAATTACCTTCAATTTCATTGCTAAGTTATTCACATCCATGTTTATTTAATAAGTTGTTTTAATGTGTTGGATTTATTGAAAATAGTCTCAAAAGAAATGTCAGGCAGAGCAACAATGTGAAGTTGTTAAGTCTTCAAGTGTAGATAATCCCTTGGAAATGGGAGGAGGAGGTTGTAGTGTGGTTAATTTGTGGTTGATGAAATTTTAAAAAATCAATGCCTTGAAAACTTAGAGTGGAATCCAGAGGTAAGGAGAGAAAAGCTAAAAACAGATGTGTGGCAGGCATATGTGGGTAATCATGAATAATATTTTGGATGATAGGGGTGTATTTTAGAACAAGAATGTATACTCCTGCTGACAATAAGTATGATCAAACTATAAAAAGTGATTCCAAATATGTGTCTGGGGTGGAAATGAATTTCCCTTTTAGGAAAGTAGTTTTAATCAATGCTTCTTCAACCTTCAGGCATATTCTTAGTATATTGTTTAGTTGCTAGAAAATAATGTTGGAATTTTGTTCAAGGTTTTTTTCAAATAATGATAATCATGTTTATTATCAAAAAGGAAATTTAAAAGACTAATGTTATCTATAATTTTATTAGTATGCACGTGGGTCAGTGTTTTTTTTTTTTTTTTTTTTGAGACAGAGTCTTACTTTGTGGCCCCTCCGTAGAATGCCATGGTGTCATAGCTCACAGCAACCTCAAACTCTTGAGCTCAAGCAGTTCTGTTGCCTCAGCCTCCCTGTAGCTGGGACTACAGGCACCTGCCACAAGGCCCAGCTATTACTTTTTTTTTAGAGACGGGAATCTTACTTTTACTCAGGGTGGTCTCGAACTCGTGAGCTTAGCCTCCCGGAATGCTAGGATTACAGGCAGCCACCACACCCAGCCTTGTGTCAGTGGTTTGGATATTAACACATGATAAATTTAAATACTTTATTGAGACCAAAGTCACAATTTTAAGTTAAGTGATTTGATGGGTGCTAGGATCGTTCCCTGTTGTATTAGTTTTATGTTGCTATATAACAAATCACTACAAACTTAGAAGCTTAAAACAAAAACTATTTTTAAACTTTTATTTATTTTTAATCTTTAATTATAATTATAAATAAATATCTAATTTATATATAATTAATAAATATATAATTATAATAAATATATAATTATAAATATACATGTTTATAATTATATACATTATATTATAATTATATACATTATTAAAATTTAATTATAATTATATTTAATATAATAAAAATATATACTTTATTTCATTTATTTTTATTTCAGATTAATATGAGTGTACAAATTTTTAGATTACATTTTTCTCACTTCCAAGGTAGAGCTCCAGTAGGGTCTTGCTCTGTCTCCTGGGCTACAGTATAGTAGTGTCATCATAGTTCACTGCAACCTCAAAGTCCTGGGCTTGAGCAATCCCCTTGCCTCAGTCTCCCAAGTAGCTGGGACCATGGGCATATACTACCACACCCAGCTAATTTTTTTATTTTTTGAATAGACAAGGTCTCACTCTTGCTCAAGGTGGTCTTGGACTGCTGGGCTCAAACAATACTCCCATCTAAGCCTCCCATAGTACCAGGATTACAGGGATAAGCCACTGCACCCAGCCGACAAAACTCATTTTTGAAATCTCAGTTCTGAAAGTCATAGGATGGCATGGCTGGGTTCTCTGCTCAGTGTCTCACGTGGCTGAATGTAAGATATTAGCTGGTTGTGTCCTCATCAGGACAACACATACACAACTTCCCATTTTCTATTATAGGCAGAATTTAGTTCCTTGTAGTTATCAGAAAGAGAGAGAGGTACCCATTTCTTTGCTGGTCATCAGTGGGTGACTGCTCTTATGTCCTGAGGACCAGCTACATTCTTCTCAAGTGGTTCGCTCCATTCTTAGAGCAGCCCTGGTACATCATGAAGTCCTCTGTCTTCAGACTTCTTTCTCTTCCCCTTTTGCCATCAGCTAGAGAAAGCTCTCCGCTTTTAAGGATTCATGTGATTGCCTATCTGGTAATTAATGTTTTTATCTTAATGTAATGTCAGTAATCAGGAATGAAATTTATATTCACAGGCTCATGGAGTTGGGGGAGCCACCTGGAGGGGGTTCATTATAGAAAGATTGTCTACCACACTTGTGTGTTGTCAGCACTTGAACAGTGTGTTTAGGCGTCACAATATGATCCAGTAGGGAAGACAGACAGAATGGAATTGTTCTTCCTATTGGGACTGTAGGTACAATCTTACTTCATTTTAAGTTGATTTAAATACAAATTAATTACAGCCAAAAAAAGCAAAATAAACATGATTTTCAAGACCAGAAAGCCTTGGTCAAATGACAGTGAATAATGTAGGAATTAATAATTTTCAAAGAATTGAAGTAAAATTCTTTTCAGATGATATTTTGAAAAATGATGATCCATCTTTTTTGGTAAATTTGAAGACAGTGAAGTTACTAACATTTTGTACAACTATCTTCATGATGCCAATAAATGGCATACATTTTGGCCAAAGGGAAGTGATGATATAAAATAATTTATCATTCTCAGATATTTTTAAGGAGATGCATAAGAATGAAATTTTGGATTATTAGGAACTTTTATGGTTTAAAAAAACCCAGTAAATTATAAAATATTGCTTTCTTTAGAAAAAATTCCCCCACCCCCAAATTACTGGGTCTTTTCTGAGATTTCCTTAGCAAGATTTATATACAACCTGATATATAGATTTATATACAGCCACCACCTGAAGACTAAAAAAATTAAAAAATAAAGATTTATATATCCTACCCTTGTATCCTCTTCTACTCTAAATTGATATCATGTTTTTAGGAATGCTATTTAAAAAATTAGGAAGAAATTTTTGCTAAAAACATTTGAGCAAATTATGGTTAATTAGGTAATCCATTGTAATTTAACAAAATCCCATATAAGACACATTCATATATACACACATAATAACTTTATCCCAGGAACATGTTCTTTAGGAATACCAATGGATATTCTATTCTGAGAGAGAATATGAAATTGAATTTACTTAAAGAAAATCAATAAATCTGTTTCTAGATTTAACAGAAATTTTTTTCCTGCTCAGCAATGGATAAATAATTAATTTAAAAAATTTAAAGGCACTGGCCAGGTGCCATGGCTCACTCCTATAATCCTAGCACTCTGGAAGGCCAAGGTGGTTGGAATACTTAAGCTCAGAAGTTCAAGACCAGTCTGAGCAAGAAGACCTTGTCTCTGTTAAAAATAGAAAAACTAGCTGTGCATTGTGGTGGGTGCCAATAGTCTCAGCTGCACGAGATGCTGAGACAAGAGGATTTCTTGAGCTCAAGAGCTTGAGGTTGCTATGAGTTGTGACTCTATGGCACTCTACTCAGGGTAACAGAGTAAGATTCTGTCTCAAAAAAAAATTAAAGATAATTAGCTGAAACTAAGTAAATTCCCATTTCTGTTTTCTTTTCTTTCTTTCTTTTTTTTTTTTTTTGAGACAGACTCTTACTCTGTTGCCCTCGGTAGAGTGCCATGGTGTCACAATTCACAGCTACCTCAATCTCTGGGGCTTAAGTGATTCTGTTGCCTCAGCCTCCCAAATAGCTAGGACTACAGACATCAGCCACAACATCCGGCTATTTTTTTTGTTGCAGTTGTCGTTGTTGTTTAGCTGGCCTAGGCCAAGTTCAAACCCACCAACTTCGGTGATATGTGGCTGGCACTGTAACCAGTGTGCTGCGGGCGCTGAGCCCCCATTTCTGTTTTCTTTTCTTTTTTTTATAGAGATTGAGTCTCACTTTATTGCCCTCAGTAGAGTGCTGTGGCATCACACGACTCACAGCAACCTCCAACTCCTGGGCTTAGGCAATTCTTTTGCCTCAGCATCCCGAGTAGCTTGGACTATAGTTGCCCGCCACAACGCCCGGCTATTTTTTTTGTTGCAATTTGGCCAGGGCTGGGTTTGAACCTGCCACCCTCGGTATATGGGCACCCTCAGTGCCCTACTCACTGAGCCACAGGCACTGCCCCATTTCTGTTTTCTTATAAGAAATTTGTTAGTAAGAGAAAAAGACCAAAGTTATTAAGAAGGAAAGCTGAGAAATTATGAATTATTGAATGAGCCAGGTAACCTGTGTCACATGTCATTGTAATGTAAAACAAACAAATTTTAATTAGATTCAGTTTATTATTTTTAAGGACTATTATATAAGAACTGGTACTTTGGCTCAGTGCCCATAGCTCAGTGGTTAGGGTGCCGGCCACGTGCACCAGGGCTGGTGGGTTCAATCTGGCCAGGGCCTGCTACACAACAAGGACAACAATAATAAAATAGCCAGGCATTGTGGCAGGTGCCTGTAGTCCCAGCAATTTGGGAGGCTTAGGCAAGAGAATCTCTTAAGCCCAAGAGTTTGAGGTTGCTGTGAGCTGTGACGCCATGGCATTCTACCAAGGGCAACATAGTGAGACTGTCTCAAAAAATAAATAAATAAATAAATAAATAAATAAATAAATAAATAGCACTAGTACTTTTTTAAAATATTTACTATTATAATTATACTGGTTCCTACAAATTCAGTCTAATTATCATTTATGATTCTTTTTCTATAATATTAGAAACAAAGGCAAACTATATTGTACATTGGTGACATTTATTATGTCAACAGGAACAGAACTCTTTTTATTTTTTACAAGTTTTCCTTTTAGGCTCAGCGCCTCTGGCTCAATGGGCTGAGGCGCCAGCCATGTACACCTGAGCTGGCGGGTTCGAATCCAGCCTGGGCCCGCTAAACAACAATGACGACTGCAACCAAAAAATGGCCAGGCCTTGTGGTGGGCACCTGTAGTCCCAGCTACTTGGGTGGTGGAGGCAGGAGACTTGCTTGAGCCCAGGAGTTGGAGGTTGCTGTAAGCTGTGATGCCACGGCACTCTATCCAGGGTGACAGCTTGAGGCTGGGTCTTAAAAAAAAAAAAAGTTTTTCTTTTAAATTCATGGGTCAAATATTATATTTGAATATAAATATATTCTTATTCATGAGAAATTTTATTAAATTATCTAATTTAAAAATACTTATATAAATCAAATTTAATGATTTGTCAGCATATATAATTTACTTCTAATTTAGAATAAACTGTAAGTATAGAAAAACTCATGACATTAATTAGAATGTTGTGAATTCAAAATGTGTAAATATTCATCATGGACTTATTAAAGTTAATTTTTATATGACTTGTAAAGAAATAATTGATATTTTTTAAATTATGTAATATGAATTGAGGCAAATGAAATGTTTAGTCTGATATAAAAAGAATAATTTTCCTCAATCAGTGTAACCTGGTTCTGTGTACCCTCAATGAATCCCCAACAATAAAAAAAAAAAAAACAAAAGAATAATTTTCCTTTGTTCTTCAATATGCTACTATCTTATCTTTTAAATTAAAAATGTTCCATAAGGCATAGAACATCATATAGAAATACGCTTCTCCAATGTTGAACTTTTGTAATTCATTAATCATTTAAATCAATAAATAGTTAAACTTCTATAATTCATTTATCAATTAAATCAATAAAAACTTAATTGAGCACCTCAGGTGTTTCAGGTACTGTGCCGGGAGTAATAACAATTTAATAGAAATATCAGTGGAAACTATTTTGTGTTTAGGGCATAAGATATTAAATAACTTGCTAAGGTTACAGCTAGTTAGAGATCCCGAGATTGTCTGACTCCAGAAGCAAAAATTATCACTATTTTACTAACAATAGTGAAAGAAAAAAATCAGTGTCCTTGCCCTCGTTAAACTTACATTCTACTCAATGGAGACAGCATTGGAGAAGTAAACATTGTATATTATTACAACTAGTAATACATTTTAAGAAGAAAAAGGATAATTTTCTATGAAAAACAATTACAGGAACAGATCAGTTAGGCAGAGAGGTAAGTGAAAATTTGTCTGAAACTATGATATTTGAGCTGAGAATTTAGGGTGAAATTAAGCCAGGACAAAAATGAGAGGAAGTGAGGCAGATTTTCCATCTGGACACATCAATGTGGAGGAAAATCCTAAAGTGGAAAGATGATGGCAGGTTGAGAAGGTCTAAGGAAGCGAACAAATGGGAGAACAGCACTGAATTCAGTGAGACAAGACTTTGTAAGATTTAAGTTTTATTTTAAGATCATTGCAAAATAATCCAACGTTTTTCAGTCTTTAAATCATTGTTCAGTGTGTAATTTTAAGAACATATTAGAAGGGAAAGGGGGCTTGGGGGAGGAAAAATAAGGGTGCTGCTGCAGGAGATCAGATATGAGAGAGTTTTGGCTTTGACTAGATTAGTAGCAGTAGAACTAAAGCCTAAGGATTGAATTTGTTAAAACAGAAGTAACAATGAATGTGGGGGTGATGGTGTGGTGGGGGTGATGAGGAAGAGGGACCTAAGTGGAAGAAAGAGGAAATAAAAAAGACCAAGAAAAAAATAGCCAGAGAGGCTGGAGGAGACCCAGAGTGTATGCTATCAAAAAGCCTAAAGAGGAGAGTATTTTAAAAAATGTTCAACAGTTTCAAAAGCCCATTAACATACTGAACATTTTCCCTTATGCTTGCTAACATGGAGGTCATTAGTGGCATCTGCAAGATGAGTTTTAGGAGAATGATGAGAGCTAAAGGTAGGTGTTTTTTGTTGTTGTTTGTTTTGCAGTTTTTGGCCCCAGGTGGGGGGGTGGAGGGTGGGTTTGAACCTGCCACCTTTGGCATATGGGGCTGGCCCTACTCCCCTGAGCCACAGGCGCAGCCCGCCAAAGCTAGGTTTTTCAAAGCAGTTAAGGAAAGTGGAGACTGCTTGGGTATGAAATTCTCTTGAGAAGGTTGACTATCAAGGGCAGTAGCTAGGAAAGACCCATATGGTTAAGGACTTGCCGAGTTACGAGGTAGATTAAAGAACTCAAATTATTTATTTGCTGCTTCTCTCATTGAGAAGTGGTTTTTAGTTATTCTCCCCTTGATTTGAAGTGGTCTTAGTGACTGACTCACCAGTAGAATGATGTTCTTGGGCTTCTGTGATGGTAAGTCATGAAAAACCTTACAGCTTCTGTCTGAGCTTCTTACATCTTTGCTCTTAAAGCCATGAACCACCAGGTAAAAAATCTGGGCATTGAGATCATGTTCTGAAGGAAAGCAAGCTAGCCCTGTGGAAAGGCTACCTAATAAAAGAGATACCTGGACAGTCCCATCTGTTCCAGCCACCCCAGTGTAGGCAACAGGCCTTCAGTGAAGAATGCAGCCTCAGCAGATGGGTTGTGAAGAATGGAGAAACCCAGCTGACCACTCAACATGAGACTTCAGACAGATGGCCCCAGCTGAGCTGTCCCAGCCACCTTGACTGCTGAAGCCTCAGTGATTCTGGAGCAGTGAAAAACCATTACCACTGTGGTCTGCTTGAATTCCTGATCTATAGTATAATAGACATCATACAATGGTGTTTTTTTAGTCTCTAAGTGTTGAAACAGTTTTTTTCTTCACAATAATAGATAATTGGAACAACCGTCTGTAGCCATTCAATAAATACTTACTTTAACAGTTTGCTTCATAAAAATTCAATTTGTCTGATTTATTTAAAATTTTCCAGAAATTGGCCATATATTATGTATAAGATAAGTACTTCTTAGCATTCCAGTCATTTAACTGGTTGTCTACCCCACTATTCAAAATTAGTGAAAACTTTTATATCCATAAATTTATTTACACTCAAATTATTTAAATTTTGTTTTTAAAGCAACTTTTTTGGACTTCCCCTCAATTTGAAAAACGTTCTGTGTTGACTTGATGATATACACGTACTTTGTCCCGGGCATTATTTTAAAGGCTTCTTGTATATCAAATCATGTAACCTAAGAACAACCATGCCAGGTAGGTATAATTTTTACCTGCATTCTGCAGAAGAATAAACTGAAGCACTAAGAAGCTAAATAATAATAGCTTGTCAAGGTTGTGCAGCTAATACTTGATCTAACAGGGATCTGAATTCAGGTGCTCGGGCTCCAGATCTTCCTGTCCTATTAGGTGAAAGTCCTGCACCCTCAACCCCCAGTGGAAACGTGTTATCCTAAGCAGAGGAAGGGACTTACTGAGGTGGATTGAGTGGGGTGGGATGGGGAAAATTATTTTTTTATTTTTATTTATTTATTTATTTATTTTGAGATAAAGTCTCACTTTGTCACCCTCAGTAGAGTGCCATGGCATCACAGCTCACGGCAACCTCAAACTCTTGGACTCAAGCAATTCTCTTGCCTCAGCCTCCCAAGTAGCTGGGACTACAGGTGCCCACCGAAGTGCCAGTCAGTTTTAGAGGCAGGGTCTCGCTCTTGCTCAGGCTGGTCTCGAACCTGTGAGCTCAGGCAATCCACCAGCCTCCACCTCCCAGAGTTGCTAGGACTATAGGTGTGTGGTACTGCCCCCGGCCAGGAGGCAAATTATTTTAACACTTTGTTTTTTCCACAGAAAGAATTGCAATTGCCAGCTCCAGTAGGGAGGGTTTGGTGAAACTTAACAGTGCTAGAAATGTTTCTTGAGAAAGTCTCAGGGAAGTCTCAGTAAACAAAAGAAAAAATAGTAACCACACATTGCAAACAACAATCAAAGTGGCCATGCAATGACAAACTGATGAGCAGACCACACCTGCAATAACTGGGCCATAGGCTATTGGCTGACTCCACTGTGGAAAGATGTTCTTTCAATCAAAGATGAAAATTGTAAGTACCTGTAATTGTTATGGAACATGGGTGGCGTGAGACAATGGACTTTGCAGCACTGTCTTTCTCTTTTGTTTTCTTGTATGTGTATACTATTAATTCTAAATACAGATTGATATCAAAGCTTTACACTCAATTGAGTGGAAGTAGAGAAGGTAAAAATTGGCTGAAGTGTCTGCTCTACGAGAGAAAGACCAATTTAGATTTCTGAGGAAGAACTGATATTACGAGGTGTTTTATCCTACAGAAAAGTAGTCCACGGAGTTTTCATGTTAATGGTCTTTCCTTCCCCAACAGTTAATGGCTTTCTTGCCCATTAAAAGTAGAAATTCAAACATATTCAGAAGGGAAAAGTAAACTGAAAAAAAAATTTTTTTTATTTTTTATTTTAAATACATGTATTTTATTGTTATTCATTACATTATTTCCCCCACCCCTCAGTGGTAAGACATAATTGATTTACAGAAGAGAATACAAAAAACACTAAAGCTCCTGGTAGAGGGAGAGAATTCAAGTGGGGAGAGAGAAGCTCTCTCCGTTCCTCTCCTGGTCTTTCCCCATCTCTTCCTTTACACCTTTAGCCTCAGGGTATATATAGGTGTATGGGTTCCTTGTCCAGGAAACAAATGAATACAGTCGCTTCCGCCTGGGGCAAGGTAAATGAGTGTATCAATGAATGGATACAGTCCATTCATGGAAATGAGGCCTAGGAAATTCACAAGAAATTGACCTAGGCATAGGAAATGGGGGTTCCACCTTTAGTCCTAGGTGTAAAGTGAAGGAGACACCAAGACACAGGTGTCTCCTTAGCAGTTGTCCAGCCTTTTTGGCTATTGGAGCCTCTGGTGGGCGTTGGAGGTCCCCATCCTTGCCTGTCATCCAGCCCACTGGTTCTTCAGCTGGCTGCCACAGCACTGACACTGCCAAGGAGGAGGCAGCAGGTCCACCAGCTCCGCTGAGCTGGCTAGGGCACCAAATGTCCTGCGTCAATTCTCCCTCTCTGAGC
>CAUYRH010155979.1:0-78147 GCA_963574655.1 Perodicticus potto | reverse complement strand
ATAAGATATTCTCTATATTCTTAACTTGCACAATCAATAAAAGCAACATAGTACAAATTATTACATGAGAATTGACATTTCTTGGTTAGAGAGAATATTCCTGGCAAGTTGAGGCATTCTGTCCAGCATAGCATTCATTTTTTTTAGAGTCTAGAAAAGAAAAAAAAAAAGATAATGCATGAATTTTATATTTACACATGAAGTATTTACAGAAATATTCCAGGTGCATAAAGTTAAAAGCCTAATTTTTGTCTTAATCACTGCATTCTGTTCCAAGAATGGAGTTAAGAATAGTAAGTATAAAATAGTCCATGTAAAACAACATAAACCACAGGATATCAGAAGTAGAAAAGTAGCATAATTCCTGTACTTAAAGAATTTATACATTTTTGTAGTATCACATTTATTATTACTCTAAGATATAAAGAAGCCAAAATATGATTACCTTATTAATTTTTGTTCTTAAGGCAAACACCAGCACACACACATACACTAATACAGATTTTGGTTAGCATCAAAATACTTAAGAACCCCTGATATTTGAATGGGGTAATTTATTTTCATTGAGTTATATACATCTATCAACCATATGGTCATAAAATTTCAGTAAATATTTAGGAAATATGTTCATTATATTGGACAACCAATTGTTAAGACAACAGAAATATACTCCACGATGAGTAATTTAGTCCAAGTTAAAAATCATTTTTCAAACTGACAACTATCAAACTTCCTTCACTTTCTCATTTGTAGGATAAACAAATGACTTTACCTCTTGCTGAACACAAATGTTCACTCTTGAGTCAATAACCAGGGCACAAAGGTGAGGTACAAAACTTTCCACTACTTGTTTTTCACCTGAATAAAAGTATTAAATTATTGATAAATGTTCATTTTAAATAGTTTTGAATGACAGGTTTTTCTTATGTGAGTTAATGGAAAGGATGTATTATTAGTGCAGTACAGGAGAGAGCCTTTTGGTCTGGGATCAGGAAATATGAAATTAAGTACTAGTTCTGACAAATTTATCAATGACGAATTAAGTACTAGTTCTCTAACTAGCTAAGTGGCCTTGAAAAATATATACCACTCTACAGATGTAGCTGATCTTAATGCTGTCAAGGGAACAACTTCAGGTCCAGCTTCTTATTTCAGGTACATAAGGAAGTATTTTTTTTTAGATGAGGTAAATACAATTCAAAATTAGAATATTCTATTTTGAGGCTTTTATAAAAATCGGCCTCATTTTTTAAGTCCTATCTCAAAGATTCTTATACCCATAAAGACCACAACCTCATGAAGCTCTAAATGATACAAGCTATTTTTTTAAATTGTTTGGGATTCGTTGAGGGTACAAAGAATTAAGTTGCACTAATTGCATCTGCTAGGTAAATTCCCTCTTATATTTATGTCCTGCCTCCAAGAGGTGTGCCACCCATTTTCAAAACATGAGGCTTTATCAATACTAATATATCCCAAGGAGTTTGCTACATACCATTTCATAGTACAAATTTTATATATAATTTTAAGTAATAGAAATACTGCAACAGCAAATGTGTAACTTTCCAAAGTACTATATTGAAAGAAAAAAACCTCATTCCAACATAAATAAAGCTTTACTTGAATCACTTTATAATTGCTGGTGCTTTAGGATTATTTTCTCCCTAAAAACCTATGAATTTAAATTATATTATTATGTCAATTTCAAAAATAATCAATGAAAACGGAGTATTAGCCATTATTTAAATCAATGACAATTCTTTTAATAAAACTTTTTGGCTTTGATTACAGCAAATAGTTTTATTTATGAACAATTCACCAGCTTCAAAGATCAGTCCTGCGTTAAGTCTTCTTCCAACCAACACAGAGATAAAAACTTGAATTTTATTCCTTGACACAAGTCATTTGCTGGCTACAAGTGAAAAGATGAGGAGTAACATGTTCTGCACTCAGTTTATCATTAAAAATTTTGTTCTATTAGATACAGAGGTGACAAACTATGGCCCATGAACTAAATCCAACTAATTGACTGTTTTTGTATGGCTGTTTTATATTATTCATCAGCAGGTACTCTATGGAAAATATTTGAATTGATCATGTTTATTGAACCAGTGTGCCAAAGGTGAACTTCATTCATCCTTACGAACTTAGCCATAGTCAGGTATGTGAATTTTTTTTAGGAAAAGAAGTCAAATATTATAATTTGCCCTTCCACACAGCAGTCCAATGGCTTAGCAATGGTAAACTTTTATTGTGACTTTTGATACCCAGGGCCAAGTCCAGAATTTTTCTAAACAAGAATTATCCTCAACTATTACAAATGAATATCTTTTGTGTTTAGCAATGGCTGCAAAGTTGATAATATTTCTTAACAAATTGAGCCCAATATTAAAAGATAAAATAACGCTTATATGATGAACTTACACTGCAATAAAGTCATTTTTGATAACTAAGGATAACTGGAATGTAAGCTGCTTTATATACATCCCAGACTATCAAAAGTTAAACAAGAAACAGTATGTCCACTCCCACACAAATCTGCAGAGAATGTATTTTTCCCCAAGTTCCAACCACAGGTCCAGCACAGGTCAGACGTTAATGTAAATGCAAAGAAAATTTCTATATTTCAAAATCCATTTAATCGTGCAATTCAGAAACTTTCACATAAATTTCAAGTGAAAGCGATTAATCTGCAATGCATGACATTCTAAAAGGTAACTATTAAAAACCTAACACTACTATTAAGGCATTCCAAGTGATGAACATGCTCAATTAAAATCATCCTTGTATTCTATGCATAGGACAACATGGTATGTACTGCATTTTTTTTGCAGTTTTTTTGGCCGGGGCCAGGTTTGAACCTGCCACCTCCAGCATATGGGGCCGGCACTGTACTCGTTGAGCCACAGGCACTGCCCTATGTACTGTATTTTTATAGATGATGTCATTGTAAAATAGCATGAATTTTGTTCTGAATCTCAACTTTTCTCTATGCATAATTAAGTATATTTAAAATGATTTAAAATAAATTATGAGTCATACCTCAGCCTTTCTTAACCAGTGGGGAAAAAAAATAAAAAATAAAATCATGCTGATGAACTGATAGCAGGATTTGACATTACCTACATGAAGAGCCATCTTCTACTGGGATCTACAAAGCATCTCATTACAGATAAGCATTTACACATGAACATTTGCAATCAATTTTGAAAACAGAGAACACTAACTTTGAATTCTAATTATGTGAAATGTTACCTTCTCAAAATAGAATGCTATTTTTCTCAGTAGACCTGTATTTCAAAAATTTGTAACTCAATTATTATTGTATTTTCAATTTCATTGATAAAACATTTATAGAAATTTGTTTTGTCTTCTCATATAAATACCTACATAATATTCTCAATTATTTTTCTTTTGCAGTAAAATGTCTAAAATATTTACTATTAACCCTCTACGGGAAAAATTATTTGATCCCTAAAATAGATAGAATTGCTAATATTAAGACAATAAAGGAATTAAGATTACAGGAATTGCAAAATTTTATTAAATTTCTAACAGAAATTTATCATTCCAACATAAATAAAATGTGTATAATACCTTCATCACTGACATCATGTATGACCTGAAAAAAATGAACATTTAATTTACTCTTTACAAACAGCATTAAAATGACAAATTACATTTTAACTCGCAGAATAATTTTTATCTATTAACTAACCATCTAATTATATCAGTTTAAACACTTCATACAATCTGAGTAGACTTGCTAACCAGTCTGTTAGTGACTTTTAGGCTAAGGGAACAGAGAACACAAATTGGTCTTAAAATACATGTTTTATAACATCAGTTAATCACTGAGACTTTTACCATCACAAGATCGAGTAAGTCTTCTATCATATTTATAACAGCTTCATCTTTTGAATTTCCTTGACTTAGGATAATCTCCTTGGATTTTTCAAACCAAGAAACCATCTATAAAAGAATTACCACATATTATTTACTTTGAATTTCATTTTAATAATTTTGAGAATGTATTTTTAAAACAATAGTAAACCTAGGAATCAAGAGACATTAATAATAAAATTTCTGGTATTGTATCAAAATAAGTTTATGCTTTTAAACATCTTTCCTGCTTTTGTTTTGTTATTATTCACGCACTACATTTTCCCATTGTTTAAAATTGTTAATAGATAAAGCTAATCTTAATTGTAAGTAAGAACCTATTTTCCCCTTCAAATTCCTAATTCAGTTAACCTTATGATAATATTAAAATAAATTATCATCACAATTCAGCTTATTTTGGTACCATTATTATTTGAAAGGTTTTACAATTATTTTACCTTAATTAATCAATTAATTCAGATATTTCAGTATATACTACATCCCAGGTACTATTCTAGGTGCTGGCTATACAACAATGAATATAAAACAGGCAAAAATCAATATCCTTCATTCTAGCATGGGTCACAGATAATAAATAATATAAAAACAAAAATAAAGTTATATAGTAATTAAGAAGAGTCAAAGAGAAAATAAAGTTAAGCCTCTAGGGAGCCTTGTAACCTTAAGATCACATGATTATCAAGATCCCTGTTTACAGAGTTTTGGGGGTACTTTTATATTTGTAACACATACAACAAATAAAATTAATTCTCAAAGTTTTATGTAAAGTTCCAAAATTTATTCTTCAACAGTTTGGACCATTTCTTATTTTACTACAAAGCATACCTTTTATCAAATCACCTTCATCTGCATATGTTACATATTCTATACTTATCTTTTGTACTAGTCCTTGTTTTATCATAGTTGGAAGTCCAGCTTGACCTAATACAGTGATATTTTTGGCACATCTTCCAACAGAAAGCAAAATGGTTGAAACAGTTTGGATATCCTTTTTATTAAGTTCCTGAAATGAAAAGTATACACTAAAACTTTTGCAAACACAAAATAGTATGAAATAGGCATTTGGGCCCAGGTACACACATTCCTAATCCTCATCACCAACCCTGAAAGGAAGCTGTTACCATCATCTCCATATTGCAAAGGATGAAAAGTGTAGTTCAAAAGAACTTAACTTGCCCAAAGCCAAACACTGGTGAATGACAAACTCAGGACAAAAATGAAGATCTGATTTAATTCAAGAAAATTTATACTATGATTGAATCAGTTACCTTCCATTCCATTCTAAAAAGCTCCATGTATTAAACAGATCCAAGAAATTTTTATTCATACTCCTAAACTTCATAATAAATCCCAGATATAGGGGAGATTATTAATAATAACCTCTTCTTATGTATGAAAATGCCCTAGATATGAAAGATCAAATCCAAGGTTTTGGGGAATTTTTTGTTTATTTTTGAGAGCATCTAGCATTGTCAAGAAAGAATGTACGGATAGGGTTTTGTTTGTTTTGGGGTTTTTTGTGCTTAATTATTATGAGTACATAATAGTTATCTATCTTTATAGGGTACATGTGATTTTTGATACTGGCACACAATGTGAATTTATCAATTAGGGTAACTGGGGGTATTCATCATTTCTTTGGGTTAGAAACATTCCTATTCCACTCTTCTAGTTATTTTAAAGTGTATCCCAACTTATGGTTGATTATAGTCACTTTGTTGTGCTATCAAATATTGTTCAGTCTATCTAACTGTATTTATGTACCCATAAACCATCCCCGTTTTATCTTCCCAGCTTCTGGTAGCCATTATTCTACTCTCTCCAAGAGATCAATCGTTTTTCATATTTTATCCCCCATAAATCTCGAAAAAATCATTGCCCAAACCAGTGTCTTAAAGTGTTTCCCCAATGTTCTATTTTTAGTAGGTTCACTGTTACAGATCTTTTTAACTCTTGAATCCACTTTGATTTTATTTTTGTAAAAATAATCACCCAGCCAGGCCGAAAACACAGTTCACTTTGACTGAACTCAACCATGCTAATGCTACAACTGCCATCAATAATTTGTTTTTTTAATGTTCTCTGTATAGGGTAAGAAATAAAGGTCTAGTTTCATTCTCCCACATATGGATATCCAGTTTTTCCAGCACTATTTATTGAAGAAACTGTCCCTTTCCCAATGTGTGTTCTTAGTCCCCTTGTTGAAGACAAGTTCACTATAGATGCATGGATTTATTTTCTGGGTTCTCTTTCTGTTCCGCTGGTCTACATGTTTATTTTTATGCCAGTACTATGCTGTTTTGGTCACTGTTGCTCTGTACTGTAATTTGTAGTCTGGAAATGTGATTTCCCCAAGGTTTGTTCCTTTTGTCAGTGGTTTCCAACCCTTGTGCTGGGACACATTGGTGTGCTGTGAGAGGATCTTAGGTATGCCGTGAAAATTTTTAAAGATCATTAATTATTTTCTAAATAAGCCAAAGCAAATATATATATATTTTGATCAACACAATTTAAGTGTGCCGCAGAAGTTTAACTATAGGTTCAAGTGTGCTGTGAGATAAAAATGGTTGAAAAACACTGCTTTTGTTCAGGATGGCTTTAGCTATTCTGAGCCTTTTGTGGTTCTACATAAATTTTAGAATTTTTTTTTCTATTTCTGTGGAAAATGCCATTGATAGGTTTTTAAAAAATAGATCAAGTTGTTTAAATTACTTTTTTTTCTAAATTTAAGCAACGGTAATCTTATGTAAAACTAGCTTTTTGAATTAATTTTACTTGGAAAACAACATTCTAGTACGTTCAAACTCTTTGAACAAGAAAAAGAAATCAAGCAATTGCTAAAATAAGGATAAATTATGTACAGGTAATTGTAAGCTAGATTGCTCTAGCCTTTCTATTTATGTTTTTCTATTGGAGTAGTTCATCCTAGAAAGTATATTTCTATGTAGTAATTTTAATAATCATTCAGCAAAAATATTTACCCTGCACATGAGGTCGTTCAACTTGTGGAAAAACTGTTTGCTGCATTTAATCTTCATGTCTTCACAAGCATCAGTTTGTAGAAGTGTTTTCAAAGGTTTGAAATCATTTTTTCTTAAAGCATCATCAATGTGTTTTTCCAACTGCTAAAGAAATATATTTGATGGCACATATATTGAATCAAAACCAAAATTAGTCACCTTATGTAACCTAGAAATTTGAAAATGGTTTTCATGTGAGAATCTTCAAATGAGTTTATAAAATATCAATTCACTTAACAAAAGATGCTTCCCATTATTAAATTTGGAGTAATTGAATTAGTGATTAAGCTTCTTTCAATAAAATTGGGAAAAAAATTACTAATGTTTCCAATTCATATCTGTTATTGCTGAAATAACCATTATATTGAACTCAACAAAAACTTGATGAAACAAAATCAACTTTCTAGTAACTAATACTTCATACAATGAATAAAAGCCTAGAACATCTGATTAGCAAACTCTTATTGGGATTTAACTTATAACGAAAAATGTACAAAGACAAGTAAAAGTATCTTTTTGAAACTATACCAATGAATATTACTTAAGTATTACTCTTATATAATATTTATAATCTTTACAAAATCTTCCATCACTATTGTTGAAGTACAACTTAGTAGAAATTGTAGTGAATTGTATACATGTTAAATATATTTAAATTTACACTTTATCCAAATGCAAGAATTTTAAAATACACCTTCATAATTCTTTTCAATATAAAATATATATGTAAATCAGCATTTTTAATATTTTATAAATATTCTTAATATAGTTTTTAAAACATATCTATTTGAATTGCTCTATTCTTGACCACTGCATTAAAACATGTACGCTTTGTCACTGTTAAAAATATAGCACCTATAAGTAAACAAAAAGTGATTTTAGGAATTAAAATGTATCCTTTTGGGTTAGGACTACATACCTGGAAATCTGGTCTCACTGGCATTTTGACTGTATTTAAAAACAGCAGGACAAAACAAACACCTATGGAGGAAAACATATTTTCTGTATCTTACAATCTGCTCCATGTGCTTACAGTATCTTAACACACATAAATAAGCCCTGCTGCTTATATGAAAGATAATAAATATGGTTTAAGTTCCTCACTGGACATTTTCTTCATGTATGTATCAAACTGCATATAAATCTGGCTAATGAAATTTCTAGAGGAAAACTTGAAGATCACATATTCAAGCCCTCTCTTCTTATAGATGACTTAAATTAAGGTCAAATATCCTGCCAAAAAGTCAAAAAGCTAGTTAATAAAATAACAGAAACCTGGACCTCCTTCACCAGTGTACCTGCTATACTTGCTTCACCTTTGGGAACAAAAAGAAAAATACTCTTGGGTTAATTTCTAAATAAAATGCAAGCTATTAATAGCATATTCAAAAGGGAAGAATATGCATATAAAATAAAAAAGAACAGAATCAAAATATGCAAAGAAATGAGTGAGGAAAAGATAATCTACACACATTTTGTATGTCCAGGAAGATGTTTAGGAAAGAAAAAGTCCCCGGGTTCTGGCTGAATGCCCAAAGCAAGGGGAGGACATTACTTTAGCAAAACGTTTCAGGTCCCTTAAAACCATGGGATGCAATTACAAACAACCATCACAAATTAACATGTTGTAATACGGCTTTTAATAGAAAACATTCCCAAGGTTCAAAAGAGAGATTCCATGCTTATGAAAACAGGACCACAAACATATGAGAAACCTCAAACAACCCTATTTAGTGTTTTCCTGACAAGGGAGAACACAAAGGGTCATTTAACTTACCCTGCTATTAACATCTAAGGCTTAACATTTTTTTTTTTTAGCAAGAAAAGATATTCTTGCCTCAAAATTCTACCTACCTTTTCACTTTGTAGAATACGTGTTAAGTACTTTGGCTGTTTTTTTTGAAACAAAGTACTAAACATCATTCTGAAAGCAACCATTATTCTGACAGTATAATGACACCAAATAATTACACTTTCTTAAACATTTCATTTTAATTATGAAAATGTCTTTTAAAATCTGACATGCTGGCAACGATGTATCTAAGAAGTACTTCTTAGCATCCTCAGTAAAAGAAATATTTCTTGTATATAAAAAAATAACCTAAAAACATTTTTTCCCTTTAAAGGAGAATGAATTCAGGAAACAATGGGTTTACATTAAGTACCACACACAATCTTAACAAATGCATCTAACATTTCCAAATGCAACTTAAAGTTAGTTATAGAAAGGAAAATAAATAATTGCTTCTTTTTGTATACATCATAACTAGAATAATTGTAAAATAAACTATGCTGTGACAAACTTTGTAACAAAATCACTTAAAAAATCCAACATAAAGAAGCAATTAATCAACCCAAGAGGAATACAGAACTCTGTAACTATAAAACACCAAGCATTATTGATAGTTTTTACATTCTTACAGACATGCCAGTAGAGAAATTGAAGTGCCAACGAAGACACCCATATAAGGCATACGAAAGGTGTGAGTAAAAAGAAACTAAAATCTTTAACATTTCTAAATCCAGTTGAAGATTAACTTTCAGGGAAAAATCTGACACCTAGAGAAACATTTACCCCTTTTATAAGAAACTAGGTAAATATACATTTTTGCAGCATTGTTTTGAGTGGCAAAATGTCAAAAGCATTTAGGTGGGAGTTGGGAATAGGAGGGACAGTGGGAAATAAGTAAAATGTGGCACAGTATGTGATAATTGTATGAATGGATATGATAAACAAAATTAACCAGGACTACAGGTAATCTGTGGTAAAACAATCTTATGTGCTTAAAATGATAATATATACAATGTAATGCCATTTATATGAAAAAAATAGATATTACTCATTATTATATGTATATGGGATGTATCTTAAGTATGGAAAGAGACATTCACCCATATCACTCAAGACAGCTGGGGTTGTTTTGTCAGCTCACTGGGAAGGAAGACTAGGAAGTTGCACAGAACTAGAATGGGCTGTTAATAAAAGAGAGACTAGTTTTATCTATAATTAACTTTTTAAAAATACAGTAAATTCTTGCCAAAATCCAAGCACATGGGCAACAAAACATAAGATCAAAAATGTGAGTTACTGTTAAGGGATATAAGATGACCAAGCTTTACAGGTAACCAGCTAGAAGTCCAGGTGCTTTATCTATTTCTGCTTAGGGTCCAGCTGTAGTTTATCCCTGTTTGGTTCTGCTTGTCTGCTCTGGTTTAAACACCAGGGGAAACTCTGGGTCTGTGCCCAGCTGGGACTTCCAGGATAGCAGCAATGATTTCAGGATCTCTAAATAGTTGGTAGCTATTTTGTCACCCTGACTCAAGAGATTCAGCCAGAGAACATTGGAAATGCAGGGATCTACTCCTTGCCTCCCTAGTTCCCAAGAAGTTGGCGTTCCACTTTCCACTGGGCTTTACTCTTTCATTCCCCTGGGGCTATCATAGAATAGAAAAAGTTTAGTCTGGTCCTCCTCGAAAACATTATCACATCACACACTGTTACAGGGTGTTAATTTGTGTGTGTATGTATATGCCAGGGGTGCCACAAATTGTATGCACATTTTAAGAGATCATGTTGCAAGTAAAATCATTCCTGAAGAGCATACAAATTGCAGGTAAAGTGGGTGCGTGCAGCATGCCTAGGTACACTTGACCAGTAACAGCACCTTCAATTCAACTTCAAAAAGTAACACACAGATACACTTAACTGCACTTAAAATGAGTATACATTTTTTGGCAACCTGTGTGTGTGTAGCAACTTACTTGATAGAAAAGTTAGAAAACAATGAGAAAAGAATTATACTATCTGAAGCATAAAAGTAAGAAATAGATATTGGATTAGTAAACAATCACAGAGGAGCAATGTACACTGAGGAACCTGAACACCTACCACTGCCACTAGAACTTGGTCTGAGAGCCTAGAAGAGGGTGACTGTTTTCAGGGGTGAGCATTCCATGGGACAGAAAGACCATGTTGAGGAAATGATCCAGAGTATCACAAATAAATGAAGTGATAAAATAATATTGAAAACATTGAGAGATACGCTGTACAGTATCTATACAATAAAAATTATAGAAATTAGTAAAAACACAAAAATAAAAATAGTGAGGAGGGAACAGTGAACATTCGCCAAAAACTTTCTCAAATAAATATAAACATCCATAAATTGAAAAAGTCCACTAAGTCCCAAGGAAGGACAAATGAAAAAAAGTATAGCTAGACACACTGTGATGTCACTTCTGAAAAATAAAAGTGAAAATCTTAAGTCAGTAGAGCCAAAAAAAAAAAAAAAATCATGCAAAAGAATCAACCTAATAGATTCTTGGATCTCTGAACATGATTGAAATACGGCTACGAAGTGGAGTCAAACTTACTATGTATTTTGAAACTAATACACGCATACGTTTATCTGAATATCCATGGGACATGAAAAGTTGGAAATTACAAAATTTGTAGAACCTCTGAAAGTTGATCACCAAGGGCCTACAACAAACTGGTCAACATGTGAAGGTGATGGGGACACACTCTCGTGAGCATGGGAGGCGTCACGGGTGACGGGGACACGCCCACGTGAGCATCGGCCACGCCACGTGAGACAGGAGGCGTCATGAGTGACGGGGCCAGGCCCACGTGAGCACAGGCGGTTTCACGGGTGGCGGGGACAGGCCCACGTGAGCACAGGCGGTTTCACGGGTGGCGGGGACAGGCCCACGTGCGGTTTCACGGGTGGCAGGGACAGGCCCACGTGAGCACAGGCGGAGTCACGGGTGGCGGGGACAGGCCCACGTGAGCACAGGCAGTGTCACGGGTGGCGGGGACATTTCCACGTGAGCACAGGCGGTGTCACGGGGGGCGGGGACAGGCCCACGTGAGCACAGGCGGAGGCACGGGTGGCGGGGACATTTCCACGTGAGCACAGGCGGAGACACGGGTGGCGGGGACATTTCCACGTGAGCACAGTTGGTGTCACGGGTGGCGGGACACGCCCACGTGAGCACAGTTGGTGTCACGGGTGGCGGGACACGCCCACGTGCGCACAGGCGGTGTCACGGGGGGCGGGGACACGCCCACGTGAGCACAGGCGGAGTCACGGGTGGCGGGACACGCCCACGTGAGCATCAGCCGACATCGGCAGCTCAGCCGAGCAGGCCCGAGAGCTCAGGGAGCCCCGCCCCGCCCCCTCCCCGGGCTCCGTCTACCCGGCAGGATGCGACCGTCCCACCCTCGCAAGAAAACCCTCACGGGGGTCCCCGAGCAGGAGTCCCCACACCCGACCGGCGCGGCTCCAACGGCCACCGCGCGCCGCACCCAGCGCCGAGCCCACCAAGGGCGGCACGCAGCGGCCTCGCAGCCGCTCCGAGGCCCGCGCCCGCCCCGCCCGGCGCCCTCCCGGCGGCTCAGCGCGGCCCACGGTCCGCCCGGGGACTCGCCGTCAGCCGGGCGGCCGTTTCCACAACGCCTCCCCTCAACCGCCAGAGGCCACTCGCCCGAAGAGGCCACGGCCCGCTCCGCGCCCCGCTCTGCGGGAGGCCCGGCCAGGCGCCGCGTCCCACCTGCCGGCCGGAGGAAGCCTCCCCAGGAGGCCGCAGCGACTTCGCGGCCGCTGTGAGGCGAGGCGTCTGCGCGCCTCAGGACTGCCGCTGAGCGTTTAGGCGGTCGGCAGAAGGCGGGAAGCACCCGGCCAATAGGAGCTGCGTCCGGTGGGCGGTGTCGTCCAATCAGCGCTGCCGCCAGCCAGGCTCCGCCCTTAGCCCCGTGGCGGCTGGCGGGGTGGCCAGGGGTGACGTCCAAGACGCAAGTCAGGCTGGGTGGTCACGTCGGCGGGCCCAGCTGCCTGCTCCCTGGGTAAACCGCTCCGGGCACGCCACCGCTAGGCCCGCGGGTGAAGGCGCGGGGATCGGCTTTGCCCCGGTGCCCCCACTTCCCTGCTCTCCCGAGCGCTGCGGTGACCGCGAGCCGGCCCCGCGGGAGGCCTGGCAGGGAAGGGTCGCGGGTCCCAGGCCCCAGCGGAAGCGCCAACACTTGTTTTGGGCACTTTGGAACGTTTGCATCTGTCAGCTTAGATGTCAAAACAAGGAAACACTCCGGTGCGATGCCCAGTGCCGGGCAGACAGGGCAGGGCGCGGCGGGGCCAAGTCCGGGAACTCGCGGCGGGCGGGCGCTGGGGCTGGGACGTGCCCTACGGCGCTGAGCTGGGTCGCTGCTCCTAGCAGTCACCTCATTACCGTGTCAGAGTCACCCTGCCCAAGGAAACCCCAGACTTGGCCGGTTCCTTTTTCTTTTTTCTAATGTATATTATGACCTTGATCATCTAACATGTGTCTGGATGAATCTGAAAGTGGAACTGCGGTAGCAAAGCGTATGTAAGTTAAAGTTTTTATAAATGTTGAGAAATCAAAACTTAACATTATGATATTTCACTAGCATCCTCATTTCCTATCTAAAAGGCACTACGTGTTTTGAAAAAGAAATCGGGTTATAATTTAAATGTGCAGTGGAAAGCAACTGGAAAAGTGAACACGAAGGAATAGAATAAAAACTCCGCTGAGGACCAAGGCAGAGAAAATCGCGTGGAATCACGTGAACTTTCAAAGGTGTTTTTAATATTCGGCTTAGTCAGGATTACAGACTTGTTGACAACTTTGTAACTACCTCAACTTTAATTTTGAGTTCTTAATTCCTTAATTTAGAGCTAACAAATAAACACATGCAACCTAATGTACAAGGATTTAGGGGAATTTTATATATTCAGAGTTTTTGTTGCTTTTGAATTTGCTTTTGAATGACTGACACATATAAGTGTTAACAATGTATGATATAAAATGTAAGAAGGTTGTAGAGTGCGTCTACCTGAGTCACCAATTTTGCATAACAACTATTTTACACCTAGTTTTTCCTCTAAGAGATTTAAGATACTTCATGATGAAGTTGTGACTGCACAGGAATTTTACTAATAAACTTCAAAAATTAAGTTTTCACCTTGCCACTTTTTATAGAGAGAAGACAGCTTTTTAGAGAGAGAAGAGTGCTTTTTATTGTTTCATGTGTTTATAAAACCTAGGGATTGCTTAGTGGATATCATTAAACTACAACATGGAAAAAGAAAGTATATTGCTAATTTTAGTATTATTTGAATTGTTTTCTAAAGGCTTTACATTGTTGTTTTTGAGCAAAAACTTTATCAATCACAATCAAAACTTGGCTTTCAGTTAAACTTAGCAATCACTTATTGGGAACATTTTATATCCTATGCCACAGGCAGAGAGTGGTCTTTGGCATAAGTTTAAATGCTCAATTTGCTACTGACTAACTGTGGGACTTGAGGTAAATTACAATCATATGTTCCTTGAAAACAGGAGCTACATTCTGAGCAACGTGCTGTCAAGTCATTTCATTGCTGTAGGAACATCCCAGCGTGTATTCATCCAAACTTAGATCGTGTAGCCTGTATGTGCCAGGGCTCTGTGGTACAGCCTATTGCCCCTAGGCTACAGACTCACACAGGTTACTGTGCCAAATACTGGAGGTAATTATAGCACAGTGTTAACACTTTGTATGTATGTGTGTATATATATTTATGTCTCTAAACAGAAAAGGTAGAGTAAAAACATACATATACATAGAAAACGTATATACAGCCTGTTGTTGACCACAGTGTCACTACATGGTCCATGACTGTACTTAAACCTCTCTGAGTTTTACTCTCTTCACCTAAGAAAATGGAGATATTACCTACCAGGCAATAATTTTCAGAATTAAATGAAATCAAATAAATAAAGCACATAGCACTGTGGCCTAGCAAATCAGGGAAGATACAATAAGTGTTTCCTTACCTCTATGTACAAGGCTTGGTACTTAGGGAAGGTCACAGTCCAGGGAGGAAGAAAGAAGCCCAATAATTACTTTATATGTAATAATTACTACATCCCCTGGGATCCTCTAGAACTTTCTCCATACGCAATGCTGACCTGAAATATAAGGTTGTTATTTCCATTTCTCAAACCCACACACAGCTCTGCTATTGAAGGTGAAGTACAATTATAAAATCTATTTTTCTTGCCAGTGCCCTACATTTATGCTCTTAGAAAGGATAAGACTTAAAAAAAATAAAATAAATACAAAGAAAGGAAAAGACTTATGTATAAAATGATTTAAACAATCGAGAAGTTTCTAAAGCTTTGTCTTCTGTAACTAGACCACAAGAAAAATACAGTCCAACTTAATAGAAGAGTCCACAGCCATTTTTGCACATATACTTTAATACTTAGCCTTTAATACTTCAAAATTATCTGAAATGACTGACATTAAGATATATTTGGGGAGACAGCATAGCAGTTGCACAATTCAAAATTTTAACATCTAAGCAATGTAACTGTGTTTTAGGTTTGGAAAGTTCTCCCTAAGCTGTTCCCCCAGCTTCTTTTTCAACTAGGCAAGTATCTTTAAGCTTTTAAATTTCAAAATGTTGATATTTTTAAAAAGGCACCTTGAGGTTAAATATTAAAGATATAACATTTACTTTATAACTTTCTATTTCATGACTAGAACTTTTTGACAAGTGACTTTCACATGGATTATAATATTTTCTATATGCCTTTAAACAATACATTTGGCAGCCCTAACTCATACCTTAATACTCTGGACAACTATCTAGAACTTGGGGCAGGGCCAAGGGGCTGGCAGCCAAGGCCCTTTCTGGCTTGCTGACCTATTTGGACAGTTTGTTAAACAGCAGGAAATTCAACCAGGCTTCTCTCTCTCTTTCGTGCATGTCAATGCAGTGCGCGCGGCTAATAGACAGAGCGTGTGGGATTCAGTCAACATTTCAAGTCAGAAGGCAGGGTTCTTAGATACAAAGAAAGCCATCCCTGTTATTAGAATTTTAAAAACACAGGATACAATTATCAATAACAAACAGGTTGTTTAGAAGGCCAAATGCATCACTTCAACATTCATTTGACAAATGTCAATAAGAATTAAAAAATTTAGAGTCAATTTACGGTGACAGACATCATAAAATGGATCACACTGATTTCAAGTGTATCCGAAAGAAACTTCACAAATTGGAGACCTTGTCCATCATGGCTAGGTTTTTCACACCTCACTTCTAGCACCTGCTGTCAGAGAGACCATGGGTCAGCACCTAAAGATCTCATCAGATCCTAGATCAGTTTTAAGTAATTGCAGCACTCTGCAGAGGACAGTGGTCTCAAGTAATTAATTGGAGGCCTAAAAAAAATAATAAAAGTATTGGAGGGTGCCTGTGGCTCAAGGAGTAGGGTACTGGCCCCATATACTGGAGGTGGAAGGTTCAAAACCGGTCCTGGCCAAAAACTGCAAAAAAATAAAAATAAAAATAATAATAATAATAAAAGCATTTAGTATTTTAAAACTAAGAATCAAATCCAGAAAATGTTAGAAACTTTCCTATCTGAAGGCACAAAGAATAAAGTTGGCAGGTAGCTGATAAAACGTAACATGTAATGCAGTTTAAAACAATATAAAAGTATAAATATTTGTGAATTATTTTTCCCTCCAGTTTTCTGGCTATTGCTGAAAACACCTAGTGCCACTTGGTAACTGGACTCCAGAAAAATAAATGCTGGAATTTTCTGATGCTTAAGAAGAAATGAAAAGAGTCACCTTAGTTGTCAAAAAGGTAATTGCAAAGGGCACTGTTGCCTGAAATTCTATAGTCACCTGAAAATGGAAATAATTTAAGGCAGGATTTCTTTAAATGCTTAGGTAGTTTCAAACCTAAACAGAATGGCCTAATAATGTGTAATTATCAAACATGTACAGAAGAAATACATGAAATCAGAGGAGTGAAGCAGGGAATGAGCTGTTTGCAATTTAAAAGTTTGAAGTTTTTTCTCCTTCTCAGCTGTTGGTGTAGGAGACACACAGCCTAACCAGGGCAGCCTCAATGCCCGGGAATGGTTGAGTGATGACTGATGACACATAAATTTCTTGCCTATTAATAGTTTCCCCCTGTTAGAAGGCTACAGACATTGAGGAGCAAACAAGTTCTCAGGTTTTCCTTGTCCTGGGACAGGAATGCCAGGAAGGACCACGATGGGGGTCATACTAAACATTCTGTTTATGAGGGGCACAAACACAACAGAACTGACCTTTTTGTAAGCTTGTAAGTCTAGAATGTTCCTGAGGCAGCATCCACTATGGGCCAAAGGTCACGGCATCACAATAATAAATAGCAGCTACATTTAGATACACACATTCAGGACACATGCAAAAGGCCTTTCTAGCAGACTTAGGCCTTTTAAAGAAAATCCCTCTCTGGGCCCTCCCCAGAGAGGCCAAGACTCCCATGCACCTGCCCCCCCACCCCCGCCCTGGCCCAGCACGTTACACAATTCAAATTGGCCTTTTGACCACCTGAGGCTACATTTCAGACCAAGTGCCGGTGACGTTTCAAGTATAAGACAAGATGGGTCACTTCACGGAGACCTAGCAGCAAGAAATGAAATCAGATGACTTAGGGTGTGGGGTGGGGCGTGGGGTTAGCACAACCCGGTAGATGGGAGAGCCCCACACAGAATGACAGCAGGTGCACCTTGTGTGCTGAAGTCCCAGGTTCCCGGCCCCCACGCAGCTCAAATGAAGTGGATCCAGCTCTCTTCGCACTCTCCGCGTGGCATGTGCAGTGCGTGGCTGCGACACGTGAGGCTGTAGTCGCGCCTGTTGTTGTTGTCCCAGTACTCAGCACCGGCCACTCGGTAGCGCAGCGCAAAGTGTACACGTGAGCCGAGGTCTAGCAAGAAGGGAGGCACCGGGAAGCCAAAGGCAAAGACGTCTTCGGAGCCGTCGGCACCTGCTGACCCGCGCCAGCGCGCTATCGCTTCGTGCGCGCTGCGCCAGCCGGAAAAGGTGTAGCGCACCGCCACCTGCTTCTCGAAGGCCACGTTGCGCACGCGCACGGTACCGCTGATGCCCAGGTCTGAGCAAGTGACACGCTCTAGGCACACAAGCTGACTCTGCAGGCGCTCCTCAAAGTCCGCGGCCTCGATAGGCGGTGGGAAATCGGGCACCAGGCACTGCAGGGTGAACTCCAGGTCCTGGCTGCTGCAGCACAGGTCTGAGTTGATGGCGAGCCGCGATAGCACGTGCAGCGGCACTGACGGGTCGTCTCCCGCGTTGAACACCTTGACCTGTGCCAGCTCCAGGCCCAGTGCGTCTGCGAAGCGCACGCGGTGCTGTCGGCTGCAGCCCGGCCGACAGGGCGCGCCCGGCGCGCCCGCGGACTTCTGGTGGCGCTCCGGGGAGCTGGGGAGAGAGCGCGCCCGCCGCAGGATGATGGGACGCAGGTGGGGGTCGCAGCCCGACGGTGCTCGCAAAGGCGGCGGTGCGCAGCCGGGGCTCCCAGGGGGCCTACAGGGCCGCAGCCCCACGCTCTCGCTCCTTTCCAGGTCCGACAGACAGCTGACGCTCCGGGGGCTCGGCCTCCGGGACCCCAGGGCGGCGGGTAGAATCGCGGAGCCTGGGCCTCTGGACATGACCCACCAGGCCGTCGGAAGACGGGGAGACAGAATCAAGGGGCAGCCTCCCGACCCTGCGTCAGCTCCTTCCGTGTCCCGGGGCGGTGGTCAGAAGCCGCTGAGTCTCTGCAGTATCTGCAATTTGTGGGGATCCCTTGGGCCCAGTGCGCTCGCCCCTAGTCTGCTACTTTGCCCATCAAGCCGTTGCCTAGGCCGTTCGGTTCTTGCAGCTAAAGAGGAGCTTTTCTACAGAGACGAATTCTTTTTCTAGTGGAAGCTTTCTGAAGCTGCTGGGGGAGTGCTGTGTAACGCCTCCCTTTTTTCTTTTTCTTTTCTTTCCTTTTTTTTTTTTTTTTCTTTTTTTTCTGCTTCCTCGGAGGTTCTTGCAAGAAGGCTGCGTTCCGGAGCGGCCCCTCCCACCTTCCCCTTCCGCGGCGTTAACTTACAAGGCTGCAACTTGACCGGGTGCAACTTCCCAGAGAGCCTCGGCCCCGCCCCTCGTGACGCCTCCCGCAGGTTGGGCCTGGCTGGCCGGAGCGCGGCCGGGGAGCCCGGCGGAGCTGAGCGCCGCCGCCCGCGCCGCCAGCTCCGGCGGCCGTACCGCAGCGCGCCGCAGTCTGGCCTCCCCGGGCGCCGGAGAGGAAGGAAGGCAGGCGGCCTCGTCACGTGCCCTCTGCGGTCGCGAAACAGGTCTGATCAATTTCTGTTTTCATCTGCCTGGACTGTGTGCCAATCGATCATGGATAGTGTCTGCACAATCCAAGGACAAGGAAAATGCACGCTGAGTGCCCTTGGATATATGGGTTAATGAGAACGGGGCGGAGAGGGGTACCCAGCCTTGCCAGGAGCTGGGCCCCAGGCGGAATTTAAGGGTCTAAGCTAGCCAGCTCTTTGGACATGTTCACTGCAACCTAGACCCTCAGCCAGGCAGAGGGGGAAGCTGGCTGCGTAGAGCAGCTGCATGTCCGCATATCTCCCACAATGCCTTGCCGCGCGGCAGGGCCGGCCAGTTCCCCGGAGGGGTGGGGATGGGGGTGGGGAAGTGCTGCTCTTCGCTGCCTCGGCGTCATGCCAGAGAGGAAGACATGGGAGCGACAGTTAATACCCTGTGATGAATTATGCAGCTGCCCTGAATCAGCCTCTGGCGTTTGGGGAGCATTTTGGTAGCCTGAATCTCCCATGTTTGGCTTTGTTTCCCTACAAGTCGGAACCAGGGAGGCTGGAAGCTTTTTTCCGTTGCCCTCCCCCCTGCCCAGCATCCTTAGGACCCTCGAGGCGTTCATTTCTTCCACCTTGTAGCTTTGCACACAACACTCTGCAGCGTTTGTCATAAAGCTTGTCAGGTGAAATGAAGTGTAAAGATACCTGATGATTATGGCATAATTCATTAATTGTGAGAGCCCATATATAATTTTATTACCATTTTACGTAAACCGACTGAAAAGGGCTTACATAGTTATTGTGGAAAAAATACAGGAAAGTTTCTGAGGCAAAGGAAATTACATCAGTGCCCTTTTAATAAGCGCAAGGGAAATTACATCAGCGCAAAACACTCAAAATAAGAGGGAATAACAGTGATCTGTGGTGTGGGGGGGACAGCACATCACAGATGTCATACAGTGTGTAAAGTGTGTGCATATATGGAAACCCTAGTAATGGGTTGGTGTGATAGGGAAGGCGGAACCATGGAAAGGGGGCTTCCCCTGCAGTTGAGGTTCTGTGAAGACAGAGACATGTGCACAATCCCTGCCATTTTCTAGGCAATTTTGTAATTATTTGCTGAATGAACATGGAAGTTTTGGAATAACTCTTGACTTTATTCCATTTTCCAAATTTCCTCAACATATTATTTCCAAACAGGTTATACATGTGTGTAGACGGAGAGAGGGATGAAGCCCATTCACAGTATGTGTAGTAGTATGACAGGAACTGCCTAATTTCTACTAGGCAAACAAGCAAGCAGAAAAGACTATACAGGCAACATAAGACAGTATCTCCCTCCCCCAGCGTTTCACAACTCAGAGTACAAATGACTGTGCAGTCACAGCCCCAATATTTCAATACTATGCAAAGATTTTAAAAAGGGGAGTGGGGGAATTAACGCAATACTGATGGTAGGACCATTTGCAATGGAGCAATGGATACTTTCTGACAGTGTTCTGTTGCTTCTAGTTCCGGTGGTGAGGAGACCTTTCCAAATATAAGAGGAATAAAGAAGTCACCTCCCCAGCTGTCATCATCTTCCAACAGATTGGGCAAGAATATTTTGAGCACTACCAAAAAGGTGATGTAAACTTACAGGAAAAACCTTAGATTTGTTCTGGGTTTTTTTTTTTGTTGTTTATTGTGTGCATGTGTGTGTGTTCACAGTACTTATTACCGCATGCCTGTTTTTTAGACAGTCCATCAAACCCTAGATGATGATCAGCCACGTGATTTTTTCAAGACAAGGAATAGGGTGAATGAATCTCATCAGAAAAACAGGTAAATAGTTTTTGTATTGTTGTTTTATCTTGCAAAAGGCATATTATCTCAAGTTTCCAGATTGAAAAGGTAAATTTAATAAATGTGTATAAGACATACACATTTTTTTTTTATCTAGCAGAAATGAAAGTGGTTTTAAGCATTATTAGTTGGTAAGGTCTCCAGAGTTCGTAATTCTGGCTGTGTTAGTAGAATCTATAATTGGGCAAGTCCTTCAATTATGTTTCTATGTTAATTTCTTTTGATATAAAAGGATACTGATAATAATTAACTCTATAGAAGTACACTGACAGCTAGAAGACAAAATAATGCCCATTGCTTCATTTTTTCATTCATTCGTGCAACATTTGTTGAGCACAACAGTTCATAGGTAGTATTTTTTCAAGTAATTGCTTAGTTTGGTTAAAGCCACTGGGGAAATGAATGAGGTTCCCAGAAAGCATGTTTACCATCCATTCCTGTTCATCCCATTTACCTATCTTACAGAGAAATATTATTAATCTTAGTCAAATGTGATGTTTTTGGTAAATAAACTAAAAAAACGATATTTTCAACTTTGATGTGAGATTCTGCCTCAAAATAAATTGTTGCAAAAGGAATCAGTTTCTACACTAGTAATGCACACAGCATTACGTATTGCCATTTATCTGCCATTCACAGGATAGCATTAACTCTGTGTTCTCAGTTTTGTATTGTAAAGCACCACACAGGTTTTATGTCTGTCCTTTTAACGCAGTTTTCCCTGATATGTTTCCTATTTGAAAATATTTTAATAAACTTTTGGTTTAACATATAAGTTGTATATGCTGCACTTTTACATATTAAGGTTTTTCTTTGCTCAGAATCACCACTGATCATTGGTTAACCTCCATAAAACTTGCATTTTATGTCATGTTTACATCTATTTTAAAATAGGCATATGAATGAAAGCTGTGGATTTTACTTATAAATGTTGTAAAATACTGTTTGTCATTGACAGACTAGACTATGAGTTCTAGGATAGATTTTTTTCTAAATTTATGTTTTTGAAAGTACACACGATTGGTCTAAAACTATAAAACAAGCACTTTGATAACTGTTAATGCTTTTCTTTCTTTTTTTATTGAGACAGAGTCTAGTGAGACTAGGCTATTTTTTTGTTTCAGATGTCATTGTTGTTTAGCTGACCTTGGACTGGGTTTGAACCCACCAGCCTTCGTGCATGTGGCTGGTGCTGTAACCACTGTGTTACGGGTGCTGAGCCATGTTAATGCTTTTCTTAAATGCTAAAGTTCAATATGAGTGAAATCCATGCATTCATATGTATTATATAATGTTTCTCAAACAGAGTATTACATGGAAAAATGTTCTATAAAACTCCTTCTGTAAGGAGTTTGGAGGCCTTACGTTTTCCAATGCCTAGTAATAGCAGAATCAAAAAAAAAGAAAGAAAAAAGCATAAGTAGTGGATTCTTTTCATTTGTTTAGTCATATCCAGACCATTTCTTATTGTATGTAGTAAGAATTGCAGTTTTATTTTTCATAGCAATATGAATGCTGGCCCCTCTTGGAATAAAGTGCAGCATCCAAAGAATTCAGCAGGAAAAAGACAGAGTCAACCCCAAGGATCCCATGCTTCTTCCCAGCTGAGAAATAGCCTTGTAGGTGTCTCCCAGCCAGCTGAGGATGAACTTAAAGAAAGTGTTTCCCAAGACAAAAAACCTGAAAGGAATCTACTGGGACCCAGGTGTCAGGGGGCCTCTGGGAGCAAATTGTTTCTTGATTTTCAGTCAATGAAAATTATTAAAGAAGATGCTGATGAGGACAGTGCAAGTGATCTCTCTGACTCAGAAAGAATTCCCATTCTCCCTTCTCCCCTCACACCTCCAGATCTGAATCTTCGAGCTGAAGAAATTGATCCAGTTTACTTTGATCTTCACCCAGGTCAGGGCCATGCGAAGCCTGGATACCATTACCCTGATTTCCTCCCACCTCCTTTCAGCTCCTGGGACCTGAGGGACATGGCCCTGCTTCTGAATGCAGAGTGTAAAGCTGAGGCCATGCCTCGGGCGGCAGGGCTTCTGGGAAAGTACGTCGACAGGCTTGTTCAGCTTGAGTGGCTGCAGATCCAGACGATCCAGGGTGAGAAAGGGAAGGGGACCAAAACCAGGCCTCCCACTGCACCTGGGACCTTGGGGGCTTTGAAAAGCCCTGGGAGAAGTAAGCTAATCACTAGTGCTCTGTCCAAGCCGCTACCTCACCAAGAGGGGGCTTCCAAGTCAGGCCTCTCACAAAAGAAAGATTTCCACGATGAAGAAGCCCATGCACCGTATTACACACTCAAGACTGCTCCCAAACCCAGTGATTTACTGGGTAGTAGTAGGTTGTGTTCCCAGAAACAAACCCTTGCAATGAGGACAGAAGAGAAAAAAAAAAAATCAAGTAAGAGTACGAAGCTGCAGCGCTGGGATCTGTCCTGCGGTGACAGCCGCTCTCAGATGGAAACGGATGGTAACATTCGCACTCCCAGGCAGTCAGCCGTGAGTCTGGACACAGCCGGCTCCTGTAAGGGTGCCAGGACACCAGCACACGCGAATCTTAAGAAAAAGGGAAATGCCAATAGCTGTGGTCGTGCAGCTCCATCCAATGAGAAAAGACTCAGAACAAATGGCATAAAGCAAAGCACCTACGAATTAAAATAATATCTGAGATGATAAATTGCAGAGACCTGCAGATACACAAATATTGGAGTGCTTCCAAAAGTTATGATACTGTGAATTTTAAGAAATGTGATTACTGACATATAAGTCATTGATTGGCTCTTTTGTCTGTCCTGATTTCCACCCCTAGTGGGTTATTTTCCAAGGAGGTGTCCTTCTTCTCTTTCTTTGTATTAACAGTCTTAAGCAAATGAGAGCCCTTTAGATTAAAAGAAAATCACCAAAGTATATGCCATATAAAGGTGTACAATGGCAACACTCCAGGGGAAGAGTCAGGATACTTACCTATGCAGAAGAGATAGTGACGTCCCCCATTTTCATTTGCACAGAAGTATGTAAAATGTTGCATGTTGGCTTGGTTTTCTGGGGGACAGAGTCTCTGTCTTCTGTCCCAGGTGAAGGGCAGTGCATCCATAGAGAGCAGTGGTGTCACTCACAGCAATTTCCAACTTCCATGTTCAAGTGATTCTCCTCCCTCAGCCTGCTGTGTACCTGGAACTACAGGCAGGCACCACTTGCAGGCTAATTTTTCTATTTTTGGTAGAGACGGGATCTGGCTCTTTTTCAGTCTGTTCTTAAACTCCTGAACTCTAGCAGTTCTCCCTCATTTGCCTCCCAGAGTGCCAGGATTACAGGCATAAGCCACCATGTGCAGTGTGAAAATATTTTAAATAACAGAATCCTAAAAGTTTAAAATAAGGTCTTTCTCACCATGCTTCCTGTCCTCTTTCAGAAATTGTTCAAGCAGAATTTCTGTTCATTTTACCCGTAGAAGTTTCAGTCCCTCCTTGGTTAGGGAGCATCTGAGTTTCTATTCTGAGAAGCTTTTTATCACTAAACTGCTTGCTCTTTAGCGACAACAGCATTTAGCACTTTAATATGTGACTTTGTTTGTTTGTTTGTTTTTTAAAGGGCACTTTAAGTTTAGAGGTGGTGGCAAAGTCCACTTTCAGGTTCTCTAAACTGAGGTTGTAATAATTTGCAGACTTTCCCATTTGGAAAGCCACTGGATTTAAGCATGATTATTCCTGTTTGGTGGGATTAACAGTAAAGTATATGACACCCTGGAATTGCTGGCATGTAAGAGGTAGAGGGAAATCACCTTTATAATTTATAAGTAAAGGGCCTATTATAGGATCAAAATACATGCAACCAATTTAAATGTAGTAATTATTAAGTTACTGATTTGGGCTCTAGATCCTGTTGTCCCTAGCCAAAAATAATGATCTGTTTTAGTTAGTTTGCAAGAGCAGGGTTTTTAAATCCTGCCTGGCAGTTGGAGCAGGTGAGAACACATTCAAGGATGGAGGGGGAGTGGGATGTGGATGAAGTTGCCTGGAGTCCTCTGAATGTCCTCTGGCCTTGTGGCTCCATGGCTGTCAAAGAGACTGTGCTTTGTTTGTTTGTTTTGTTTTTGGCTGGGGCTGGGTTTGAACCTGTCACCTCTAGTATATGGGGCCAGCGCCCTACCCCTTGAGCCACAGGCGCTGCCTCTAGAGACTGTGCTTTAATAGCATTTACTTATTCCTGTAGTTGTGCTGTGCACTTCCTGTTCATACTTGTGAAAATCTTTTAAAACTTTGGTTGATTGTTTCTTGATATGCAGGGTGTTTCAATGAATAGTTAATTTTATCCTTCAAACAATTGTGTTTTTAAAGAAAAAAAAATTGTGTTTTTGACCTACATGCTTCTATTTTTCTCATTTTGGGGGCAAATGGAAAACTTGGCATTTCTCTCTGGAAGATATGTAATAGCTTACAGACTTTTCATACAGCAGAAAATGTCATTGGAAACAGTACAAAGATGAGATGGATTTATAATTGAAACAATGTACAAAGGTTAAATTTTAAGATCTTCTTTTAAAATCTGGTTTTAATCATTCCAAACTACATACCCAAATTTTTTATGGTAGTGTTCTTCTTTTAAGACTTTATTTTCTTATTTGTACAGGTTCTCGCTTTCATTCTCTATCTACTGGAGAAAGCATGCCTAGATCTTGTATCTTTCCTTATGAACGAAAGATGGACAGGTAGTTAAGTGTTGCTTCCATAGTCCTCAAATATAGTCTGACTTTTGTACTCAGTATATATTTTGTATTTGGAAAATTTAGTACTAGTCATAATGTTCACGTGGTTGTTGAGCAGTATCCCATGTGTCTCTTGCCTGCCCTGATTCTTGTGAGCCCAGATTAGTCCATTATCTATGGCTGGCATCTCACTTAAGAGTCTTTCTCTGCTGGATTTTGTGCAGCTCTTTATGAAGTTTCCTGGCTAATAAATATCCAGGAGCATGCTGTTCTGTACATATACACACACAGGCATGCACATATCACACTGCTTACGTTAATACTAAAGAGTTTTTGCTGAGTTGCTGCCCTTCCCTGGGATGTATCTGTTTGAGTGCTCTGGAGACCTTGAGTTGTTAGGGGAGTGTGTGTGTCTGGGCTGAAGACCGTCATGATTAAGAAATTTAGAGGGAACGCCTCAAACATTTGTTCCCAGCTCTTTTAATTGAAATCAGTTGCGTACTCTGGGGAGTAGCCATAACTTCTTATGTTCAGACAGTTTAAGAAGCTTGAAAAAAGTGACTTTGCTTGTTTACTTTTTGGCCTCAGGTTGATTGCCAATTTCAACCAGTATTGTCATTGGATCAGAGCTCCAAATGAATTAAAGTTAGGTTTATTATAGAATTCACATAGGCACAATTTCCATGTTAGGATTTCTGACACATATATCTAATACATCCTAATCCACTAACTGCTGCAGATAAAAATATTGCTGTTTTCAAGCAGACACCGTTGAAAACGTGAATCATGAACTCAGTTCATCATGTCAGAATCATCAGGCATCCTGTAGTCTAATGACAGGAGTCATTGCATTTCTAAGAAGTGCCTCTTGTTTCTGGGGAATTGTTTACACATGCCCTGCATCTAAACCAATTAAAACAATCCAAGGTTAACTTATATATGAAAAAATATTTCAGACTTAGAATCAATTTAGCAGAAAAGGTTGTTAAAAATTATAGAAAGGAGCTACAAAAATGCATCCGAATTTGCCATGATTGCCCAGGTTTAGACTCTTTCCCAACTCTCACTACACAGGTTGAGAGTCTGGAACTAAGTTGAATGGGGTAGAATTGGTGGCCTGTAACGAAAATGAAGGGGCAGAGAATATAGTTGGCCTTGCAGTTCCTAACGGCTGTAAGGATGATGGTTTGTGGAGGTTCTTGGGCCTATTAGGCTACTTTCCAGAAAGATGTAAGAATTCCTACCTTACATGATATAAAATATTGTGTATCTCCTCTTCCTTTTATGCTCATTTACTTGAGTAGTTACATAAAAATATAAAACTCTTGGTGGTACTGTATTTCAAGATAATTAAGAAGCAGTATTTAATTATTTAGGTGCCTGTACAAGACTCTAATCAAAATGGCCTGAAGATAATTAAGCATGTTTGTTATTTGCTGTTAAAATGATTGTATGTTTGATTTTGTGCGTAATAAGACAGAACTCATGTAAGTTATTGTGAACTTGGATTTCTCCTTCCTTGAGATCAATTAAACAGCAGAGAAATATTATTTGGATTTTTCTGGTATTGTTTTGTTTGACTTTATGCAGTTCTCCATTGAAGTTTGTCTGTATCTTCTTCCTGGTTATTCAAAAACTTGGTCAGGATGAAATTCTGTTCCAACTCCTGTTTTACCACTAAGAGACATTCACAGCCAAAGCATATTTTACCTTTCCAGACATATCTGAGCAGCACTGCTGTAAATGTCTTGAGGCCCTAGTCCCTCCATTACCCCTGGAAATGTGTGAGGGAGCAGGTTGCAAATTCAGTGAGCATAAAATTAAAGTAACATGATCTAATGCACTTGAACCTTAACGTTTGTATCCAGAAGTGAGCACTGTCTCATTTAAGGAAGTGACCTCGTTAAGAAATGGGGGTTTTGAGCAGATCCCACTGCAAACGAACGGAAAGGTCCTTTGCTCCTCTTTCTAAACTCACTTCTGACAATGAAATGCATTCTTTGGAGTGCAAATTGTGGCAGTAGCGTTTGGGGGTTTAAAAAAATAATTGTTCAGTATGGTTTGAAAATTAACCATGCTGGAAGTTTAACATCTTTTCTTTGTACAGGAAATGGTAGATTATTTTTGGATGTTACTATTTTATTATCCACCAGGTGGTGACTAAACTCTTCCAGATGGCAGTGAATATTCCTGTGGGTACCTTCTAATTGAATAAAAAGGTGTTTACTGGAATCAAAAAGAAATGAGAGAGAAAGGATTGTATTTCAGACCCAAACCATGTTCTTAATTTAACTTCACTTGCCCTCTGAGAATTAAATGGCATGTTTTATTTAGTTAAGTTCTGTGGAAGAGTCTCTTTGATTTATTGAACATTCTCATGTCATGAAACATCATGTCTTTTATAGAATAATGCTCAAGGAGGTAATGTAAATCATTAATTTATAAAAATCTTCATAGAGATGCCTATTCCATAAAATACACTTTGAATATTTCTGTCTGTGGCAATTTAGTAGTTAAATAATTAATTTTAATAACATTGGAAAAGATATATGGAATGTAAAAATCAGGCTCATGAATATAATTATAATTGTCCTAGCTTCAACATTTAAAACTAACAATGTGTATTTAGCATTAGATTAGTGAAGCTAGCACAGCTTTAGGCAGAATTGTTCAAATTGTGAGCCACTCCTCAGATCTGCTGAGTCAGAGTCTGCTCTTTAACAAGCTCCTTGGTACATTAAAGTTTGAGAAACCTGCTTTCCTGATGCTTAGTCTGCTCACTTGAGCTGAGTTGGCAGATTTTGTGGTGCTTTAATGGCTGGAAGGGCCTCTCTCTTCCCAGGCTTGGGCGGATACAAACCAGCCATTGGCTTATCTCTGCCTATTTTCTTCATTGCCTGAGCGCCTGGCTGGCTGCTCGGCTTATGAACACATCACAAAAGGGAATGGCTTTTGGCCTCTGATCTGATCATCTGCTCTGCCAGAGGGTGCTGAAGGGTTGAGGTCTCTTACACTACATACTCTGGTACTTGTATTTTTTTAAATTTATTTATCAGTTAGAGACAGGGTCTCACTCTGTCGCCCAGGCTGGAGTGCAGTGACATGTTTGTGGCTCACTGCAGTGACATATTTGTGGCTCACTGCAGCTTTGAGCTCCTTGGCTCAAGGGATCCCCCTGCCTCACTACAGACACGTGCCTGTAGAAACAGGGTCTTGCTGTGTTGCCCAGGTAGGTCTCAAACTCCTGGCCTCAATCAATCCTCTCACCTCAGCCTCCCAAAGTGCTGGGATTACAGATGTAACCCACCATGCCCAGGCCGTACTCTTCTAATTTTAAACTCCAGGATGGGCCACTCACTGTGCCCCCCCCACCCCCCGCTCATCCCATCAGCCCTTTCTTCACTCTGGCCAGGTTTAGGAGGGTCTTCACTGTCTTCCACATTTTCCTTTATACCACCTCTTGAGACAACTGCTTAGAAAGTAAGGAGAACAGAGAGGAGGGCCTGGCCTTTTTTCCTTTTTTGCTTTTATTTTTTTCCATTTTTCTTTCTTTCTTTCTTTCTTTTTTTTTTTTTTTTGAGACACTGTGTTGCCCTTGGTAGCATGCCATAGCGTCATAGCTCACAGCAACCTCAAACTCCTGGACTCAAGTAATTCTCTTCTCTCAGCCTCTCAAGTAGTTGGGACCATAGGTGCCCGCCACAATCCCCAGCTATTTTTGGAGACGAGGTCTTGCTCTTCCTCAGGCTGGTCTCGAACCTATAATCTCAGGCAAGCCACCCACCTCGGGCTCCCAAAGTGCTAGGATTACAGGCATGAGCCACTGCGCCCCACCTATGTTTTCAGTTTTCTAAATAGTGAAATGAAATGCTTTTTTATTCACAGAACTTAAGTAGTCTTGAAATGGCTTAATGAGTTTAATTGAAGATACTCTGATTTCTTAAATATGTATATTTTTACCTTAACAGGTTGATTTTTAATGTACGAAGATAAACAGCCTCATAAATCTTCCCACCTCCCTTTTTCTCTCATTCCCTAAAGAAGCAGAAACAGTTTATGTATATAACTTACTGGGGAAAGAGCTTGTTGATTTTCATATCAGTATTACTATTATAGCATCAGAATATACTTTCGAGAGATGAAAAAGGCTTCAATCTATTATATGTGCATTTCCCCCCCTAATTGATCATCAACAAGTACACATTAGTTGAAGAAAATTGGGCAAGAGATTACAATCTCTCAAAGGAAATGTTCTGGCCAGCTTTTGGTGGCTGACTCAAGAAACTAAATAAAAACATTAAGAACCACATTTTCTGATCAACCTATGTGACTACAGTCAAAAGAGCAGATAAACACTCGTAGTCATTAAAAATAAATCAGGAATCATACTGGCAGATTGCTTTATTCCAACATGAAGTCTGATGAACTTGAGTTCTTACACGTGTTACAAGGCATGGCGTTCAGCCAGGTGCACCATATTAGGTGTTGAGCAAAACTGCACTTAATAGTAACGCGGTCATTTCATCGATGGAGTCAAATTCACTTTCCTTATTTTTTTTGCGATGTTGTATTATAAAAAGTTTCAAACATATGGAAAAGTTTAAAGACCTGCCCAGTGGCCACTCTGAATGTAGAGTCCAGTTACCATCTCACTCCGTCGGCTTTGTCCAGCGTCTCTACCTAGCTCTTCCAGGCATCCGACTTCCTCCGGTTTCCACCTGCTTTTGGGCACCCTTGGCGCTTCCATCCAGGTAGCTGTTTTTTATATTAACTTTATAGCTGTTAAATTTGGCAGGGTTGGGCTCTTGGGAGCTGCTCCACCGTTACTGAGTTTGTTCATTTTTTTTTTAAGTCTTCTCTAGACTACTGTAAGAAATTAAACCTGTAAGAAATATAACTTCCCCCCTCTATGAAGAGATGGGATCCAGAATTATTTGACTTGAAAATAAATTCCATATGTGTGAACACAGGGAGGTCTTGACTCAGGGGATGTCTAAGCATTAGCCATTTTACTCTTTCCTAATCTGAGTCTTCAGCCCTGCGGTTGCCATCCCTCAGTTGCATCGTGGGTACATTTTTACCCTAGGCACTTCAGCTAGTAAAAGCAGTCCCACTTAAAATTTCAACAGAAGTCTTTACTGAAATCTAATCTCTCAGCTCCATGCGTGGCCTGCCCTCTGCTGCACCCAGAACCCAGCACCCAGGCCAGAGGGCATGGCTGTGCCTCGCCATTGGGACACCTCTCCTTTCTCCTCTTCTAGATCTTGGTTCCTCCAATGTTAAGAACAGCAGGGAGAGACCCAGGGGAGGCCACTCATCGTTTCTCCAGTGCCAGCCCACCCTTTCGGGCTTTCCACTATGGCTGCTCCACTCCGAGGAGGCGGATACCATGCCCAGCCGTTTCACTTTTCTGGTGCTCAGTTGATCCCTATGGAAATGCCAGAGGGCGGGAGTGGTGCTTCCAATGCAATCTTCCCTCTGCCCTGGTATCCACCTCACTCTCCTTCCTCATAGGGCTTGACCAGCCAGACACCTCACCAGGCAGAAGGCCATGCTGGGGTAGGACGCCAGGTTCTTGCTGTCAACCTCATTCTTTCCAGTGGTTTTTCAACACTTCAGTGCTCACTTCTCGGGGAAAGTGGAGGAAAGCACCGTGACCCCCTCCATGATTTGTGGGTCAGCTCTTTCAGGCATGAGGCAGGCACCTGGCACTCCCTCCTCTGCCCCTAAATTGGTGGGTGGGATGGGGAGAGGGGACATGGGGCTGGAGTGTGGGCTGGGGGTGACAGGAACGTTTCTGCCACGTTTGGGGGAGTCCTGAGGCATCTGGCCCTATTGCTGGTGGTGGTCTTCCAAATGGGGAGAATCTAGTGCTGCTTTGTTCTCAGCTAAGGGCCCTGGTCACTAATTACTGGACAAGCAGAAACCTTCCATGCAACATGCTTCCCCCTGAAAGACCACAAATGGACACGGTCAAGTTGTCTTCATGAACAAGCCTGAAAACAGAATTCAGCAAGTGCTGGACATTTGCAGGAATTTTTGTTGACATGCAAAATTCAAGAAAAAGTTCATTTTCTTAGAAGCATTGATGATGTGTTCATAATTTTAAAAAAGATCCTGAGAACTTGATGTGGGTTGGGTGGACACACCCCTCAATACCCAAAGTGAGAATGTTGACTCTAGGTAATGAGCTGCAGCTTATACCTTCCTTTTAATTCTCAAGTAACTTCTATCTCACAGACAATCACATCGCTTCCCTTATCAGCTTATAGGGAGCTGGGAGCTGCCACCATATGGCTGTAATATCATTGTGCTTCCAAGGATGCAGAAAGAATCACTGGACTATTGTCACCAGGATCTCGGACGCTTAGAATACTAAGGGAGCCTCCACATTTTCTAGTCCAGAGTTGCCAGCTGAATTCAAAGACTCACCGCCCAGCTGAGAAGGGTGACTTTATTAGGAAATGACATTTGCCCAGTTTTTTTAAATGCTTGAGAATGCTGGAAATTCAGTTGTTTCTGTTGTTACAGGCCTACAGGTTCACTGCCCACAACTCAAGAGGAAGCCAGTACATTGAGACAGCAAGGGCCACAGCAGAGCAAGAGATTAGTTCCAAGGCGGGTGGGAGGAGGTTCTCAAATCTATCTCCCCAACAATTTGGGAGAAAGAGATTTTAAAGATAGTTTGGTGGGTAAAGGGCTACGCAGTTTGTTCGGCTGATTGACTGGGTTTGGGGTGGAATCCCAGGGTGCAGAAACTGTCTTCTTGTGCTGAGTCAGTTCCCGGATGAGTCAGTTCCTTGGTGTGGGCCGCTGGTCTGGGTGGGTCAGTTGAATCCCCTGGAGTGCAGGGCCTTAGTTTTCACAAGGGTCATAGTATCTATGGGAGTAATTAGGAAAGTTAAGAAACTTTATGTCATTGCTACATGACTTCTGAGGAGCAATTCTAGGAAAGCAGTTTGTGGATAATGGCTGATTGTGTGTGTGTGGGTGTGTGTGTGTGCGCACCTCTGTGAGGTGGCCACCCACAGGACTGGAAGACACTTGTCAACACATGGAGGTGGTCAGTCAACAGGAGGAACTAGAGCGCCATGCTGTTAGCATGTCTGGTCTGTGAAAATTAGGTCAATTTAAGGAAGTGGTCAACTATGAAGGTTCTGCTGCAATATAAGGAGGGTGCCAAAAACAATGTATGCGCATTTTAAGGAGGGAAAAAATTGTATTAAAATTGTAATACTCAGTATATACTGATAACATGTGTTACCTTGCATATTGCATCTTGTATGTCTTATAATTGCAGAAGTCAAACATGACTTGAGTACGTTCACAAACACACACACAGAAACACACAAACACGCACACAGACACAGACACACACTATGCCCAGACCTTTTCAGAATTCAGACCCCTACCGTAGTTCCCACCTTGTGGACCTTTATTAATTTTATAAAGGGCAGTTTCGTTATATCAAAATACCAATTTCTTTCAACTTAAAACAACTGTGAAGAAGGAACGCGCCCTGGCATTCCCCACCCCTCCCAGACGAGTCCTTTGTGAGGCTGACACCCGGCTTTTCTTGCTCACCGTTTTAATCCTTCGTATTGTCCTGCCATCAGGCCATGCCCAACCTGCATTCCTCCCCACGAACATTTAACATAGTTTAGCTCACCTGACTTATGAATTCTGAATTAGTGATTCTAACTTAAGTTTTTCAATAGGTTACCAATAAGAAACTAATCACTTGGAAAATAAGCACAAGTGTTTCATTTTTCTATATGTGCTGAAAATATCTAGAGACCTTAAAATTACATTCATTGTATTTTTCAATAAGCTACTAATTTTAATGAAAGCAATAAACTATTCAAATTAAAATATCCAACAGCATCTCACAGAGCTCTGAATGTACAGTAAGCCAAGAAAGTTTACATTCTCTTTCTTTTGGTAAAGGGCTATTTACTATTTTAAACCAGCTAATCTGATAACAAGGTAATAGCTTAAGGTAATCAAAGTGAAGGGATCGCGTTGTGTTTTAAAACTTAATCATTGCAACTTTAACGTCTTGGTGTACTCGAACCCCATCTTTTCTGAATTCTAAACCAGAAACTCCCAGGGTGCCACAAGAAACCTATCCATGGGATGCTCCTCCTCCTTTAATTCCAAACTCAAAAAGGCAATGTCATCTAAGCTTACAGGAGGTTTTAGTAGAAACAGTCTGTACAGACTCGAGTTCTGAGAGATCATTGAAATAAAAATTTTAAGTGTTTTGGAAAGTAAAAGTTTCTTTTTTCTTTTCTTTCTTTCACGTTCTTTCCCCCACGCCTTAATGAAGGGAGCCTTTTTTATAGTCATTTGCTAGTGTTTTTGTTTCAAAAGGTTAAGGGTTATAGAAAATCATCATTAAAACATCCTGCTATTGAAACAGACCACCGGCCATTCTATTTGGAAACTAAAAACCAATAAGAAAACAAAGGAACAATACACCACCTTCCCGTGGACGCTAGGAATTTCAGCTGAGGGTGGACATTCCTCTAGCCAAGTTCTCCCTGAGGTTGGATCCCAGCCAGTTTTCCGTGCAGGAGCGTGACTGCAGCGGCTTTATCTCCTGCCTCTCCCTTCCTAGGAACTGGACTTGTCACCAAGGATGTTAAAGCCCAAAGTCAGCCCAGCCCGCCCCACTCTGATAAACCCAAGAAGAGTGCAGAGGGAGGAGCAAGTTAGGTGGAAGCGTCTGGGCCATGTGACCTAACACCCTTGGCAGGAGAAGCCCCTGGCAGGGCAGAGGGAACCACCAGCCTGGCCACCACCTGCTGAGGCCTCCCTGCTGGCATGAAGTCCAAGGGGCTCCCTTCCATGCTGCTGCTACTGCTTCCTGTGCTGCTGGGGATGCTGCAGGTGAGCTGATCCCCTGCAGGGAATGATCAGAGCCTGGGCCAAGGGAAGGAGGAGAGGGCTGCTGTGACCTGGCTGGGACTGACAAGAAGGGCAGATGTGCAGCTGGGAGCCAGGGCTGGCCATCTTCGGCATGGCGTGCAGGCAGTGTGGGCTCCCAACTCATACAAAGAGGGGTTAAGGGTCACGATCCGTTTGGGAAGTAGAGGGGGCAGACGAAAGGGATTTATAGTAAAACTGGCTTAGATAGTACACACAATTTGTATTTAGAGTGCATCCATACACACAAATTTTCTCATGATGCTTCTATTCACACTCTACATAAGATTGAGAAAATCTCAACTGTCTACATCAAAGACAACTTGAGCAACTCGATAGGGATTGTTATATCCATCCCCTCCCCCCACCAGTTGGCACTGCTCAAGTGGGAAAACCAACGGTGAGATCAGGATTAGAGAAACACGAGCTCGTTCTGCTTGTACTTAGAGTGGACAGAGTTAATGTTGCATATGCTTGTTGGTCATGTTCTGCTCCATTTGCTTTCTGCAGGTAGGGACAATCATTTCCTCCTTTTAATTCCAGCTGAGGGTGGGAGGAGGCAGTACAATATTCAGGGTCAAGATTGTGCGGTCTGGGGCAGCGCCTGGGGCTCAGTGGGTAGGGCGCCGGCCCCATATACCGAGGGTGGTGGGTTCAAACCCGGCCCTCGCCAAACTGCAACAAAAAAAAAAATAGCCAGGCGTTGTGGCAGGCGCCTGTGGTCCCAGCTACTTGGGAGGCTGAGGCAAGAGAATCACCTAAGCCCAAGAGCTGGAGGTTGCTGTGAGCTGTGTGATGCCACAGCACTCTACCGAGGGTGATAAAGTGAGACTCTGTCTCTACAAAAAAAAAGATTGTATTGTGGGGTCTGGATTGTGTTGCTTAGTGTCCAAACCAGGCTCATCCACTTCCTGCTGGGGACTTGGGCTAACATGAGTTTGGTCCTCACCTTGGTTCCTATCAGACTCACGTAGGGAACTCCAAAAAAGCTCAACTCCTGCTGCTACCCCAGAGGTTGAGACTGGACTGATGTAGGGAGCAGCCTGGGTATCTTTTTTTTTTTTTTTTTTTTTGAGACAGAGTCTTCCCAATGTTGCCCTGAGTAGAGTACCATGATGTCACAGCTCACAGCAACCTCAAACTCTTGGGCTTAAGCGATTCTCTTGCCTCAGCCTCCCAAGTAGCTGGGACTACAGGTGCCTGCCACAATGCCCGGCTATTTTTTGGTTGCAGTTGTTACTGTTGTTTAGCAGGCCGAGGCCAGGTTCAAACCTGCTAGCCCTAGTATATGTGGCTGGCACCCTAACCACTGAGCTATGGGCACCAGCCGGTATCCTTTTTGATATAACCTCGTTACACCTCATTTTGTCACCTAAAAATGGAGCTGATAATTGAATTTACCTGACCCAATGGCTGTGAAACTAGATGAGGAAATGTATAAAAGGGCTCAGTGCTGTGAAGGTTGTCAGAGTCAAAATGGGGTTGCGTATGTTAAAAAAAGACTCTGACAAATTGAACCAGGTGAGGCTATAGAGAGAGGGTTCTCACGCTTGTATTCCTGACAACAAACACTATCACAAGAGACTCTGCAAAAACCAGAACCTTGCATAAAGGCCATCAAAATTGCCAATGGAAGAGAAGCCATACTCTGTAAAATAATTTAACAAGGTTTATTCTGAGCCAAAGTTAAGGACCCTGACCCAGAACCACAACAAAGCAGCCTTGAGGGCGGTGCCTGTGGCTCAAAGTAGTAGGGCACTGGCCTCATATGCTGGAGGTGGTGGGTTCAAACCCAACCCCGGCCAAAAACTGCAAAGAAAAAGAAAAAAAAACCAAAGAAGCCTTGAGCAAGTGGACTCACAGTTGTGGGGTAATAGTTTGGTTTTACACATTTTAGGGAGACAGGAATTATAGGTAAAGTCATAAATCAATCTGTGGAAAACACATTAGTTTTACCCCCAAAAGGTGGAATATATCAAAGGAAGGGCACTCAAGTTATAGGTGGGTTCAAAGATTCTTTAGCTGATAATTGGCTGAGTTAGGTTTAGTCTATTAGACCAGGAGTCCCAGAAAGGAATGGTTAAGATATGGGTCTGTTAATTAGAAATAAAGTACTGGCATATGCCCAGACCCAAGTGATTTGTTGTATACATTGAGGACCTGCAGGTAAGTCTTGGATAACCTTAGGCCTGTTAATGAATCACAGAGGGCATCTTTAAGTATGGGAGGGGGCGTGATGAGGCAAGTCTGATCTCCTTTCTCGTGGCCAGCAACTCAGATTTAGGTGATCCCCTGGTCAAGAGGGGTCAGTCCAGTAGGTCAACCGCTGTGTGTGTGTGGGGGGGGGGGGGCTTAAGATTTTATTTTATTTTTTTAGTTCACAAAATCTAACACAGAAAAAATACTTCTATGAGGACATCTGTCCGGCAACTGCTTGTCCAATCTTGAACTGGCATCACCTTTGTTATTGATCTTTGACAAAACAAATATATGGTCTTCATGTTTTTCCTTTAAAAACCTTTGTCTTCCTTTATCTCCCTGAAAATACAAGTAGTTTATTCTGGCATGCATAATCCCATTGCAATGTCTTATTCCCCCAAACATCCTTTTCTTTTGGAGCCTTTCTCTGTTATGTAGATTGGTGGCTCGGCCAGTGGGGACTCAGGTGTGTGTCCTTCTCTTTTTCTAATCATTGTGAAAATCACTCACCACGTTCATTCATTCAGAGCTCATGCTACAGCTATTTACTGGACACCTGCTCTGCACTTTAACAGGCACTGGGGGGTGCAGCAGTAAACAAAACAGGAGGCAAGCCCCTGAATTCTGATACATCCACTCTAATGGAGCCCTCTTTCTGAAAGGCGGTCCCAGCTGCTTGGAGTCTGGAGCATTTTCTTGACCACATTTTGCAATATCAAGAATTGTGAGTGGTCTAATGTTCATAACACATTACTTTTATCGCCACTACTTTGAGGAACCATGTTTTAATAACCCAAGCTAGCGTGGAATTTGAATGTCTGCAAATCAAATCCTATCCCCATCTTTCCTCCCTGTGGCTACCCTTACCAGGAAACAGTGGCTTTCTTCTCCTCAGTGTCATTGGCGCAGTGTCCAGAAACCACCGAGGGCGTGGGCAGGCAGTGGAGATTGCGCTGCAGTGTTTAATGATGGCAAATTCCAAGGAAGCAAGACACACAAAGAAAACATGATTGATTGGTGTCAGAAGTCTTTACTTATCAGAACCCTAAATCTCTCACTGGGCAAAGAGCGATATACCCAGCAGGTGCTCAGTTATTTTTCCCAGTTGGTTCCTTTCCACTCCTGCCCCCACTCCAGTGGTTTGTACCATAAACCATTAGTTTCTGTCTATCACAAGTACCTACCCTGACCGCGATCTCCACATTTAAAAACTGGTGTGTGAGCGTATCATGTGTACCAGAGTTTTCCTCTGAGAGCCCCATGCCCTTGTCCAGTGACCAAGTCTAGACTCTGTTCTGCAGGGTTGCATCCTTGTTCCAGACTCAGCAACAAGCAGTGACAAAGCCTGGATGTGGAACCTTTCTCCTCTCTCAGGTCCTTCCCTATCCAGAGAGTCCATGAATCTCGAGCTCTGGGCTGTGGCAGGCTTCAAAGACCACGGAGGAGGGAGGTTTTAAGAGAATGAAATTGGACAATGAGGAAAACGTATTGTTATTTTTTGTTGTTGCTGATGGCATTCTTACCTAGGAAGTTCTTACCTAGGGATATCTTTAAAAAGTCATTAGCCTTGATGCCCTGACTGATTCATTCTTTCAGACCTTTTTCCAGGACCAATATGGTGGGCAGTAGGCTTGCAGAGGTGGGGATGGTGTGTTCAGGGACAAAGCTGCACAGGTCAGGAGGGGACGGGATGGAGCTGGCTGGACACAGTCCTGAGAGCAGTGGAACATGGTGAAATCTGCACTTTGAAAAGATCGCCTGGCTTCCGTGCAGAGACTGTGTTAGGAAAGCGAGTTAGTGTCCTGGGACAGCCAAACAAAGTGGGACAAACAAAGTGGCTTAAAATGTGAGAAAGCATTGCCCCATTGCCCTAGAGAACAGAAGCCCGAAATCAGGGTGGCAGCAGACCCATGTCCCTCTAAGACTGAGGAGAATCCTTCCTTGCCTTTCCTGACTTCAGGGCCACCTCTGTCCCCAGATGGCCTTCCTGTGTGTCTGTGTGTCTCTGTGGTTCTTGTCATCGGATTAGGGCCCAGCCTAAGCCAGAATAACTTCATCTCGGAGTGATTACATCCACAAATATCCTATTTCCAAGTAAGGTCACAAGACTTGGGATTAGGATTTCAACATACGTTTTTAGGGCAGGATTCAACTTGCAGTAGGAGCTTGGGGGTGGTCAGTTGAGAGGCCAGTCAGGTGGCTTCTCAGGATAGCGGAAGCTTCAGCTGTTGGAGGTGGAGACATACAGGAGTTGGTAGGCTTCAGGGAGCTTTAGGAAGACAAAGGGACAGACTTTGGATATGGGGAGAGGAGGGGAAAGGGTATCAAGGGGGACACTGCGGTGAGAAAGTAGCTGCCTTTTGTTGATTTGCAGAGGCCTGAACGCCAGGCAGGTTTGTGAGTCTTGGACACACTGGGTTTGGGTTGCTGGTGGGCGACGCAGGGGGAATACGGGAAACAGCCAACTCTCAGTTGCCTTCGCTTCCCTGATCACCTTGTGCATAAGTGTCGCAAGTTAGAAAGGATGATAACAGGATCTTCATGTTGGACTGTCGTGGGGACTAAACATCCACATGCAGACATTCGCTTGTATGTGTTCAGAAGAGGACACTCAGGCTCAGAGAGGTCACACTGCCTGCCGACACTACATGGCTGCTAAGGGGTGGAACAGGATTTCAACTCAAGCTGTCTAAACTCATATATTCATGCACTTAACCTCCAGTGCATACTGTCTGCATTGGCCAAGGTGGTAGCCACTAGTCAAATGTGACATTTAAAACTTTACCTAATTAAAATCAAATACAATTTAAAGTTGAGTTCTACACTGTGCACTCACCACCCTGGGGGTGCTCAGTTAGCCACGTGGGGCGAGTGCTGAGGAGCACGGGTGAGAACATCTCCAGCCTCATGGAGTGTTCCCATGGACAGAGTCAGGTCCTGGGGGGAGATTTAAAGAGTTTCCACAGGGCTCTATCTCAGGAAATTCTAACACTGATTTCCAGAATCCAAGTCCTTCTTGAATGAATGTTTTCATTCAAAAATGAAATATTTTCAAGCATTTCAACAATGAATGAATTCTGCACAGGCTTCTTTGTAGCTTACGTAGACACAAAGCCTTCATTTACTCAGATAGTTTCTCCCTCAATAGTGCTGCCCAACTTGGGTGACACGGGTGGTGTGCCCCACTCCAGCACCTTCTGTCAAATGCTGTGTATGGAGGACCATGCAATATGCCTGCCTGGAACCCACTGATAAAATGTTTGCAGCTGGAGGAACTAGCTTCTAGAAAGTTCTCTCTGCCCTCACATTATAGAAAGCATCATGCAAATCATTTGAATGATATCCTTTTTGAACAAACTACCTAAAATTGGCATGGATGGGAAATATAACAAGAACACTTGCAGTATCATTACAACACATGTAACAGTTTCTAGCCTTCCTGCATCACCCAGAGGAGCTCCCAGGTTCCCATCTAAGGCGTGAGTAAGGAGATCAGAAATGAGACACACCACAACCGTGAAATTTCAGGTGTCTCTGTGGCAAAGGACACATATTAACCATTTCAAACTTCTTTTTGAACACTCCAGCTGGCTCTTACGTGACTGTCTGGGGACTGTGCCGTTTGTGTGCTGTCAGAATAAAATGAATTTGCAGAGTTCTTCGTGTTGAAAGCACCCTTAAACACAACTTGTCTTATACGCGCCATTTGCAGAAGGGGAAACTGAGGCTGAGAGAGGGCACAAATCCTCGATACAGGACGGCTGTAAACTTTGTGTGCAGTTTAAAAGTAGACAACTATTTCAAATTGCATGCGAACTTTATGGACACCCTCTATATTCCTTGTTTATCGCCATGGCCACCTGGAAATACACCTGTTTTAGAAACTGAATTAATTGTTTTATCCTTTTGCAAGATCCGCAATTTTTCGGTTTAAAATTATACACATAGGTGTAGGCTCTTAATGTAAAACTACCAACATTAATCAAGAAGCATTCATGGTCTGAATACATTGATTTGTGATTTTTGGAACTCAAAAGAGTTTAAAAATTCTTTCCCTTCAGATAAATATGTCAGGAAACAAATATTATCCTTATTTTGACATTAACAAAACAGCCCAGTAATATCACCCCCTTTATCCACCGTGGGAGCAGCTGACCACAAGAAATGGACACATGGAGAATATTTCTTTATGTCCATGAACCACTTCCAACATGTTATGACAGCTTCTGACAGGTGCAAGGCAACCACAAGGAAGTGGTTTGGCAGGATCTGGGTAGGTCAATGTACTCACTCTCTCCCACATGAGCAAAATCTCTAAGTATAAAAGCGCATGAAACAAAAATTTGGCCTCATGGGAGTATGTCTTTGGAAAGGAAATACTTCATGACCTTGAACAGATGATTGTGGATATTCTTCCTTGATATTACACCAAAGCTTGACAGGTAGTAGTGGTTTTTTGTTGCAGTTTGTCCAGGTCTGGGTTTGAACCTGCAACCCTCGGTATATGCGGCCGGCACCCTACTCACTGAGCCATAGGCACTGCCTAAAGATATAGTCAGGTAGCAGTGTTTTAACAGTTACCTGCAATGTGGAAGCTGAAACCGTAATAATTAATGAACTTTCCCTGCTCCCTCACATTAAAATCCACCAGTCTCTCTTGCACTTTAAATGATTCGTTTGCCTGACGTGTGGATCGTTAGGAAGACATCAGCTTGTTGAGTTATGCAGATAGTCCAAATGTGGATATATTTCAGTCTATAAAATAAATACTCACCTCTAATAATACCTCCATGCATATCAGAAAAATCTTTATTTATCGCAGAGCTGCCAGACTTGTTGTGGTAGACACGAGTTTTCCAAACTTGTGAGTTTTGCTTGAAAGCTTAAATTTTATCACTGGGAATAGATTCTGTCCATTGTTTTTCTTGAAGCGACAAGCTGACTTTGTTCATCATCAAGGAACTGTGTTTCAGATACCGGAGCCAGAATCACCAGTTTGTCAGGCGTCCTTTCAAGTAAAACGGTGTTCCACAAAAATAAAAAAACATTACAAAAGCAGAAACTCAAGCAGTCTCACGAGTACCTCCCCTGAGATGCACACTCTGCTTTGCTGGGCGACTGTAGGGCTTTGTACGGATTCTCTGCTAGTCACAGACAATATTTGAAGATGGACTCTCTGGTGTGGTGTTTTAAGAAAATTAATAATTTTTACTACTCCATCAGTTCTCAAGTGATTATGAGAATGAAGCAAATGAAGCAATTCTTTCATTCTAGTTTTCTTTCTCTTTCCTTTTCTGTTTTTCCCAGCAAGTGCTGGGGGTGAAGTGTACAATGCCCCCATCTGTGTCTGTGCTGAGGCAGCAGCAATTTCACGCACCACTGTTTTGCACCATCGGTGCACCTGTCACAAGGTAAAATCAGAAAATAATGCTTTCGCATTCCTCCATGAGAGGCTGTGAGCACCCTGGTTAACCACACTTTGAAAACCACTGGCATAGAGAGACTTTCCATATGTACATGGATGTTTATGTTCCTAGCACCTTTTTGGTACTAATGAAAAACTAGAACCAACTTAAGTGACCATCACCAGGAGAGTGGGTCAATATATTGCTGGGTATTTGCGCAGGGAACTGCCGTGCGCCTAAAAAAGCCACATCAAGTAAAAAAATAAGTTACACAATGAGGCTTACTGTGGACCATTATTTTTCAAAGCCAAAACCAAAAGCACAAAGAGTTCCATGTTGTCATGTATATAAATCCATATATCACATCGATATATATATATAGCGAAGGTTTGAAACATGTGTTGAAATGCTAAATATAGTTTAGGATGAGGATTGCTTCTGATCGATGTGAGAGGAGGGAGGGTGCGTAGGGAGCTCCAGTTTTATCTGTAATAATTTATATCTCTTAACACTCTGAAGCAAATATGATCAAATAGTGAGGCTTGATAGAACAAGGCGATGGGTGTCACTAGTTCATTCTGTTTTCTACTTCCTCAGCATGTTTTAAGCATTTTGTTATCCAATTTTCTTTTGAATGGGGACATTCCATAACAGACTTGCCCTTTTACTTTGATAAGAATCTTAGCAATACATTGAATGCTCAATCTTAGTTATACAAATAGCCTAAATTTTTTGGTAACTTTTTATTTTGATATAAAAATTTGTAATTTTTAAGGAAAATACAAAGAATTCTGACATACCCTTTATGAGAATTCACCAATTGTTTATTTTGTTGCCCCATCTGCTGTATCTTATTATCCTGTGTGCATACTTCCCTCTCTCTCCCCCTTTCTCTACTTCTCTCTCTCTTTGCCCTCTAATGCCGTGCATATGTGCACACTCGTGCACACACAGAAGCACACACACAGGAGCACACACCGGAGCTCCCTTTTGCTTGCACTTGGTTCTGACATACACTTGCATTTGGTTCTGCTTGCACTTGACCTGACTCTTTCTGTATAACAGTCTTATTGAATATGTATTTTTTGGGAGGAGGGGGAAAGTTGTGGAGATGTAAATTATATAAATAAGTAATTTCTGGTGTAAGTCATTATGTAAGCATAAAATGTGAAGTTCCATTGTTTTATTGATTATGATAAATAATGTCTAAAAATAAGGGGAAAAGCAAAATAAAAGCCCACTTTAATCCCATCACCAGTTAACCATCTAATGCTATTTTACATGTGTGTATATAAACACATCTTGTTTTTCTGGAATAAAGTTCTATTTCCTACTTTATTAATTAGTAACAGGAGTAGTATCGTATGGTTTTAAATGTACATAACCACTAGTAATAATATATCAGAATTATTTTTGATATTTCTCTTATAATTAGTATTGAGATACAAAGAACAAGAAACCTTATTATAGGAATTATATTCTCCTTTTCTTGTTTCTAATTCGAGATCTGTGTGACTCCAGGCAGTTTCTACGTGATACTGATAAGCGTATTCTCTACTAATTAATGTCATTTTTATTTTTAAAGTCAACATCCTTAGTAGTGTAAGATGATCTTACTAATCAAACAAGGGAGTTGTTTGGAAGTCAGTTTCTTGATAAACAAAGTAAGTCTGTAGCTTCGCTTAGAGAATGGATTGCATTTTTGTGTTCTCTAGTGCCCTGCCAATGTTTGGTGTGCAGAAAATAAAGTAGAAACTAGATGTGGCCTTTCAGAATCTTGGGGAACTGCCAGGGAGTTTCAGAGGATGTTTTATACCTAACTAGAATACAAACAGCCTGTAAACATCAGAAATCAGCCATCCAGAGAGCTAGCCCAGAGGTTTGACCACACTATTTTCTTCTTTTATGAAATTAAAATGTATTGGCTTTAATATTTTCCAGTGTAGGGTTTGCAGTCATGTCCCCAGCATATGGCGAGTCTCTGCCACGTCCTCACGGCCTGATACCACCATATGTGTACTTAGTTTATTTTTGGTTGATCACTTCATCATTCAGAAATTTTTTAAAACATAATTTACGTCGTTGTGGATAAAAATTAACTTGGTTAGCAAGCGGCTTCACTTGTAATAAATAGTCTATAGCTGTAAAAATATATAATGCAGACAAAACCTTTGTTACTTTCCATCTACAATCTCTTGCCTCACAGATACCTGAGCCCAAATTCTAAGTTTCTCTCTCCCTGTTGACAGGGAGATTAGTAGACAGAGAGGCATTGAAGGACAGTCCATGCTGAAAGGGAACTGTCTCATTCATAATTCCAGGAAGATGGAGAAAGAATGGGAGTGAAAAACTTTCCAACAGCTGTTTGCCAGTCTACTCCAGGGCGGCCTCAGTGCATAGCTGGCAAAGGTCTTTCATGTCTGCAATACTCTCAAATTATCTCGTGAGCCCTAGGATATCACTGGGTGACATGTGCTCCACAGTTAGAAATGACTGTCATTGTTAAGAGAATAGGCACCTGTAATTTCCAAGTTTAGGTGGCTGTTGGGGCTTGAGAGAGAGAGAGCATGTGCCGCGTATCCGCACAGGGCCTGTATGTGAGGTGAGGGTGCGGTGGCTCCGGGCTGCTCATCGTCCTCGTCACTTGGGTTTCCAGGGAGAATGCCATCAGCCTCTGCAGAGATCCAAGAGGAGATGGGTTATCACCACCTTGGAGCTGGAGGAGGAAGACCCAGGCCCCTTTCCCAAATTTGTTGGTGAGGTAAGTAGGGTGCTGCCTTTTGGGACAGGCTCCCGTCACCCAATCTGCATCATGGTGCCCTTTGGGGGGGAAGAATTAAGTCTTGAAAGGACCTATGTTAGGAGTTCAGGTGGCGAAGTGGAGCAGAGAGAGCACCGGGATGGGGTTCAGGACGCCTGTGTTCTAGAACCTGCCCCTCTTCTGCTTGAGCATGTGACTTCTTGTGAGTGCGAGATGAGAATCGCAAAGAGCAAGAGGCAGTCAAACGCTACGCGCCGGCCTGTTCCACTTGGCTCATACAGATTCCTTATTGAAAACTTCATTGTTTAAAAATAGGAAGATTGTGTTAAAAATTCTGCCCTTCTAGGGGCTTTTGAAAAGTTGGAAGTTCTGGGCACATGGAGTCCACATTCCCATGTGACAACAATACACTGGGGCTTGAGTTACTGGAAATACCACCATCTCCACCATTCCCTATTTCCCCCCTTGTACTGAGGTTGAGTATCAACTGCCAGTTCACTGCAGAAGACAGGTGATGACATTGAAATGCCACAGTTTTTATACCTGGTCCATGTTCCTTTCTGCTAACTCCTTGGCACCAGTGGGCCTTTGAATTATGTACTGATTAAGTTTTCCTATAGCTGTGACATTCTACGAGTTTTAGAAAAACATTAAAAATATTTTGCATTTTTATTGTATCTATGAAAAATAGTATATGCCTACCGTAAAACAAAAACAAAAACATAGAAGTTAGAGTTTTCAAGGCTCAGTGGTTAAAAGTGCATACTCTCAAGTGTTGGGAGAACTGCGTGGGCGAGTGTCCCCACAGTGCCAGGTCCTTACTGGGGGAGTTTCATTTCCTTCTATGTCTTCATCTATGCAGTGGGGTCAGTGACAGCACTTACATTATGGTGATGTCCTAAAGACTAAGTAGGGGAAAGCCAGTAAGACACAGAGGAAGCCTGCTCATTCTGAGCTTCCTCTGTGTGTTAGCGGTAGGGCCATTGCTTCTCTTTCCGAGGGAAAATCAGTACTAACAGACTGGTCTGTATTCTTCCAGGAATTTCTCTGTAGATTTGCTAATGTGAATCTGGACAAAAGCAGCGAGATCACATCACGTGGATTGCTGCCACTTGCCCTTCTTGTCTAAGGAGGAGTCCTGCCTGCCTTACCTGGCAGTGAAAATAAAACTTCAAAGGCTGCAGAGTATGGCATATTAGATGCAAGGAGTGTTGTTATAAGACTTTTTTCATGTTGATAGACATTTATGCTGCACATTAATATAACAGAGTTTTTAAAAAAAAACCCAGCTGTCTTTGTGGGTTCTGCATCTTTGCACACCTATTCATTTCTTTCGTGTATATCCTCAGCTGGGCCGCCGTGGGTGTGAGTCCTCACAGCTGCCTTTGATCCGTAGCCTTGCTACATGCTTATCGTAGTGGTTTGTTCTCACCCATTTTTTTCTTTCTATTTGTTCTTCTTCCAGCTGTTCAATAATATGTCTGAAAATATGACATTAATGTATTTAATCAGTGGACCTGGTGTGGATGAATATCCAGAGGTTGGTTTGTTTTCTATAGACGATCACGAGAATGGAAAAATATACGTTCACCGCTCTGTGGACCGAGAGACAACGCCATCTTTTATGGTATCTATCATTTGATGCATCTAAGCTTGTGTTTATTGGAAAGCTCTTGTAGAACTCTTGTATTTGTTCAGAATTATTTAGACTGATTATTTGCCAGGTTCTGGTATCATTGAGGTGTGATGCACTGTGACAAGCTTTAGAAGGATGTGTGGGACAAAGATTAACGTTGTGGGGTACTGGACCTTGGCTTTGTGATGTTTCTGAAGTCAAGATGAGCTTCTCTAGACCTTTATTCCAATGACCAGTATCCCAACAGATCAGGATATCTGAAAGCATGTGGGGATTGAGTCACAGGAAGTTTATAAAGTAGGCTAATCTAGTTTTTTATGAATGACATTTGAACTATGGGGACAAACTATAGACAGACTGCATGGGTTGCCTGATACCTCATGAATGAGGACTCACAGACTTGTGGACAGTGTGCTGTGTGCAACCAGGTGTTCCTGGGGTTTCATCACCCCAACACCACAATCTGTTATGAAGTTGAAATTCAGGTTCTAAACCAGGAAGGGAAATAGTAAGTAACAGTGTTCCCAGCGTACATGGTGGTATATCATGTTACACATCTCACCTTACCAGGAGTTTTCAAATGGCCAGAGTTGGCTCTGTTTGGACTTTACGGAAATGGGCTTAGTTCTCAGAGCAAGAAGAGATTGCTTGACATTTGAGAAAAGTAATTTGTGAAGCTTGCTCTGGTGGCTTCAAAGCATTTATATACACATATAATAAAATATACATCCTTAACTCATTGCTAGGCTCTGAATCTCCAATTTTTAAACAGGCAGATATTCTCCCAGAACTTCAGAAGACAAGCAGAGATGACTCTGCCTGGGTCTCTGGCATCCATGAAACTCTTGCCTCCCTTCAGTGCAGTGTCTGCGAAAAAGAAGGAACACGGAGTTGTCATAGGGGGGCCCAGAGAAGGTGCTTCTCGGTCCTTAAAGAGCAGGCAGATCACCTGGGATCTTGGTAAATGCAGATTCTGTTTCAGCAGGTTGGGGGTGGAGCCGAGACCTGCGTTTCCAACTGCCTCCCAGCTGATCCTGGGCTGCTTCTCTGTGTGGAGTGGGGAGAAACTAGCGGTGGTCATGATCCCTGCAGGGAGAGGCCAAACCCTCAGTGCTTGTTTTCTGCTGCTGTTGTTTGTTTGCTTTTGACATTTTAAATGATGAACTCATGGTTGGCATGCTCAGTGTTTGATACAGGACTTTGTGCCTAGCAGCCAAGTCTTTGTTTTCTGAAATGTACACTTGGCACATCTGGGATGGATCCTAAGCACCCTTTAGACCAGAAAGTGAAAGTACGTAAGAGAAACAAATAGATCCCCGCTGGTTATGTTGTGTCGAGATTTCAAGGTCCTGTGCGTGGGGCTTCCTGGCTGAGCCAAATCCACATCCCACACGAGGACCACAGTCGTCCTGCATACCGAGTTCCGTAATGATCTAATACTCAGTCCTCTCATCACGAGGACCACAGTCGTCCTGCATACCGAGTTTTGTAATGATCTGTTACTCGGTCCTCTCGTCACGAGGACCACAGTCGTCCTGCATACCGAGTTATATAATGGTCTGATACTCGGTCCTCTCATCACGAGGACCACAATCGTCCTGCATGTCGAGTTATATAATGGTCTGATACTCGGTCCTCTCATCATGAGGACCACAGTCATCCTGCATACTGAGTTATATAATGGTCTGATACTCGGTCCTCTCGTCAGACTACGGACTTTCATGAGGGAAGACTCAGGGTGGGGTTCTGAGGTACCTCCTCCTTCCCCATCAGCCTCTGTCCCATTACCCTGTTTTATTTTTTCCTCCATGGTTCTCATTACCTGAAATGTGCACTTTTGCATTTGTTTCTCTGTTGATAGTGAATCTCCTTCATTGGAATGTAAGCTCCGAGAGGGGCGAGATCCTGCCTTATTCTTAACTCTGGGGAAAACCTGCCAATTCCCCGGAGTCAAGATCAGAGCTTGTCACCTAACAGGTTCTCTGTCAATTATGTGGGAGGAATGAACAGGTTAATGCACGAGCACAGTGAAATGGGTTCTCTGGCCTCCCAGGTGTCATGAGTTGAATTACGTTTCCTGAAAAGATGTGTTTGAGTCTTAACTCAAGTTCAAGCCCTGGTGAATGTGACCCTATTTGGATCCAGGGCCTTTGCAGATGTAATCAGATTAAAATGAAGTCCTACTGGATTGGGGTGGACGCAGAGGCAGACACAGAGCAGAATGCCATGTGGGGATGGCGGCAGAGACTGGGATGGTGCCCGGGAACATCAGGCTTGCTGTGAAACACAGAAGGAAGCTGGGGGACGGGCATGGACAGACTCTCCCTCAGAGCCTTCAGGAGGAAGGTTGACGCCCGATTTCAGTTCTAGCCTCCAGGACTTGAGGGAACAGGTTTCTGTTGTAGGGCACCCAGTCTATTACGGCAGCTGCAGGGAACTAGTGTTCTGTGTGTACCCCAGGGATGTGCGTCCTGGCTTACCCATCTGCTTCTGTAGAAGAACATTTATTAGTGTTAGTGTTTTGGCAGTCCACTAAGACAGGGAATTATTAAAAATCAGGTGAACCTAATGTAGTAGCAAAAAGCCATCCTAATAGCACCACTTTACTCGTGAGGACTCAGAAGGACTCAGAAGGAATCTCTAAAACTAGCCAAAACATTAAGTTGTGTTTGGGAGGTGGAGAGGAGAGGCTAACATCTTATTAGTTCCAGAAATGTATCAGAAAGCAGGTGAGAAATCCTGTAAGATAGGAGACAGATTTGGAAAGGGAAAAAGTCTGATTTTATCTGCATAGGAGTCTTATCTATTTATGTTAAAATACGTTCACTTTCATAGGATAAAAGACAAATACATCTCAAAATTCATCCTTTTATATGCCTTGAAATAAATGTTTGGTTGTTCTTTACCCCCACACAGCCATTTTTGCCACTCCCAACCTGTGCATTAAGTCATTCTGTAGTTTGCATTTGGCACCTGCAATGCTTCCACCTGCTCGTTTGTGTGTGACACTCTGGATCTTCTGCGTGTAATTTCAAATAGCCATATGGTGATCCATCATGTAACCTCACCATGGTTTGTTTACCCAAGGGTGTAAATCTTAAGGCCATAACGAAAGCCTGAAAACACTTTCCAAGTGCAGAAAATGGCCATGACAGTGCGTCTCTGCATTGTGATTCTAAGTCCCCCCAAATCCTCAGCATCTTGCCAAAGAATAAACAGCCTCATGCTTCTCAGGCATCTCATAGAGCTAAAGGTCTCAGATGTAGCTTTTAGGATAATAAATGGAATCCAAAATAATAAACATAAAACAAACATGCACTTCTTGCTGGTAAGTGGAAGGATTACAGCTGGCACAGTCCGGGAGCAGAGAGTCAGGGTGATTAAGGGCAAAGAGTTGCTGGCACAGTCATAAATTATGGAAGAGAATGAAGAGATGGTGTGGGAGAAAGCCAATTTGCTTGCACAAAAATTTAAAAATGTATGTTAGAGTCCTCGAAGCAGACTAGTTCAGTAGCAGAAGGCCTGCAGCCTCCTTCCATCTCCCAGTGGGGGAGGAGGGCCGCTGACCTGACTAGGCTTGGGATCAGCCCAGTGGGCCCTTGGGCAGAAGCCCATGAGTGAGCAGCACGTCTGCAGGGAGAGGGGGATGGAGGAGCTGCACCCCCAAGGTCATGCAGAGGAGAACCGGAGGGCTCCAGGAAAGGGGGCAGAGGGGTTGCTGAGCCAGGTGCTGCCAGGGAGCCCCCACTCTGAGCTCTGAGGAGCCAGACTTGAACCTGGGCTATTTGGCCTCCATGCAGAGGGCAGAGCAGTCACATAGCCTCAGCATGGCACAGAGCTGGATGCCCAGGGTGCCTCCCTCCAGGGCTTCTGCAGGGCTCTAATGAGTCCCCCTGTATTAAGGGCTGGTGCTCTGTGCATTTTCCCAGTGGCCCGAGCAGCACCTTACCTTACACGGGTGGTCCTGGAGAATCAGCGGTCCCCCTGCTGAGCGGGCTCTGCCTGGGGCGAACCTTTCTCTCTCCCTTTTCTATGTCTTATATTTATTATATTTCTTTGTTATATTTCATTAAATAAGCAATTGTTCTTGTTTTACACGTAGGGACGTCATCTTTTTATAATTAATGGACTTTATGTTTTAGAGCAGGTTTAGATTGACAGAAAATGGCATGGCAAGTAGGGTGCTCCCATTCACCACCACCCCAGCCCCACTATTCTTTGTTACTAGGACCTCACAGTCCCGTGGAACCTTTGCTACAGCTGACAGGCCCCCGTTTTGCATTGTAGTAAGTTATGCACACACTGCACGTGAGGGTTGACTCTTGGTGTAGTACTTAAGGGGTTTCAGCCGAAGTCCAATGACAGCATTCGTCACGACAGGATCATGCACAGAAGTTTCCTTGCCCTGAAAATCCCCGTTCCCCTTGTTGTCCCTTCCACTCCCCAACCCCTGGCAACCACTGAATGTCTGAGTTGGAGTCTTACAGCACACAGCCTTCCAGACTGGCTTTTTCACCTAGCAGTCTGCACGTGAGGTTCCCCTATCTTTTCATCTTTGTCTACTATTCTGTTGTCTGGGTGTTCCTCAGCCCGTTTATCCACTCGCTTATTGAAAGACCTCTTGTCTGCTTCCACTTTTTGACAATTATGAATAAAGCTGCTGTAAACATTGGTTTTCGTGCACATACATTTTTAACACATTGCTGGATGGTACGGGAAGAGCACATTTAGTTTTGAAAGAAACCACCAAACTGTCTTCAAAAGTGGCTGCACCATTTCGGATTCCCACCAGGAATGTAAGGGAGTTCTTGTTACTTATACTTACTTTTTTAGGTGTAAAATTAATGAAGGCTTCTGATAAAATTTTAAACAATAGAAAGATCTATGAAATATTAATGGTGCATCTTGTCCCACCTTCCAACTTTTTGCTCTGTTCTCATTTCACGGGGGAGAACCAAAACCATAGAGAACTTTCAATAATCATTTTTCACTTATCAGATTTAATATCAAGTATTTTTTGTAACTTCATGGACAAAGCAATGAGGCTAGAATCCTTAGCTACATTTACTCCTTCCACATTTTGTGGGTATTTTACTTTTAAAAATGCATTTTAAAAATATACATCTTGTAAAATTTATACCTTACCCCAACACCTTAAGCCTGGAAACTACTGATCTCGTCTCCTTTTTTCCTTTGTTTAGAATGTCACAGACATGGAACTGCACAGTATGTCACTTTTCAAGTCTGAATTTGATATTCATCCGTACTGTTGTGTGCGTCAAACGTGTATTTCATGTTTTTGCTGATTAGTGAACTGAAGAAGAACACTTGGGTTCTTTTCTGGTTTTGGTGATTGTAACAAAGCCGCCATAAACATAAATTTTATGTGAACATCAATTTTTGTATTTTTAGGTAGATAGCTAGAAGTGACTTAGATGGATAACCTAAGTGTATGTTTAACTTTATAAGAAATTCCTGAACTATTTTTCAGCGTGGCTCAATTATTTGGTGTTTTCACTAGAAACGTATGAGAGTTCCAATTCTTCTGAATCTTTGGCAACACTGGGTAATGGTCAGGTGTTTTTCACGTTAGCCATTTCGATAGGTATGGAGTGGTGCCCCTTGTGGTTTTAATTTTGATTTCCCTAACGACAAATGATGGATTGTCTGTTGTCTACCTTCTGTGGAGAAGTGTCTGTTCAAATCGTTGCCCATTTTAAAATTGCATTGTTTGTTTTTTTGAGTTTTGTATCTAAATCATTTGTCAGCAGATGATATACAAATATTTTCTCCCAGCTAACGGCTTTGTCTTTTCATTTTCTTTTCTTTTCTTTTTTTATAAAAACAGTGTTCTTTGCAGAGCCAAAGTTTTATGTGTTGAAGAGGTCCTATTGATATTGTTTCTTCCAGATCAGGTTCATATCTGTCACATGATCATGGGGATTTTCTCGTTTTTATTGCTAAAAATTTCACACTTTTACGCTTTATGTTTAGATCCATGATCCATTTTGAGTAATAATTATTATCTAAGGTGTGAGATGTAAATCCAACGTTTCTTTTTTCTTTTCTTGCTTGTGGACATCCAATTGTTGCAGTTCCATTTGTTGAGAAGACGGTTCTTTCTCCACGGAATTGCCTTTGTACCTTTCTCAGTAGTCAATAAACTATATTTTGTGAGCTTTTTTCTGCACTCTTCACTTTGTTCCAGTGCTGTATGTATTTATTTTTTCACCCATGCTATGCTCTCTGGATTATTGTATCTTTATAACAAATCTTGAGATTACATAGTGTGAGTCTTCTTTCTCTTTTTAAAAATACTTTGGGTATTCAAATCTCTTTGCCTTTCCTTATAAATTTGTAGGTCAGCCTGTTGACATCCCTAAAAATTTCTGCTAGCTTTTTGATTGGGCTTGCACTGAATTTATAGGTCAGTTTGGGAGGCGTTATGGTGTCAGTTATGGTGTCAGCATGGAGTCATTAAGTCCATAAACACAGTATATCTTTGCATTCAGTTAGGTCTTCTTAATTTCTTTCATCAGTGTTATGTACTTTTTAGTAAACAGATCCTGAACACGTTTTGTATTTGTAAATGGCCTTGTTTTTAAAATTTTGGTTTCTGATTATGCATTGCTGGTTTATAGAAATGTAATTGATTTTTACATATTAATTGTTCTGTCATATGGCATTGTTAGAACTGATTTCACATTCTCAGGATAATCTCCATTTTCTCATCATGTACTGTATTTTTTTATATATTGCTTGCTACTATTTGATAATATTTTGTTGAAGACTTTTGAGTTTAGGTTTATGAAGGATATTGTTCTATAGTCTCACAATTTTTAAAAATATGACTTGGTATTATGCTAATGTTAGTCTCATGCAATAAAGAGGGAAGTGTTCCTTCCTTCTATATTTTCTGGAAGACACTGTGTTGAACTGGTATTACTTCTTCCTCATGATTTGCTAGAATTTTATAAATTCCAGTCACCTGGGCCTGAAGCTTTTTGTTTTTATTTCATGATGATCTTAAACTATAAATTCTGTTTCTTTAATAGACATGGGACTATTCAGGTTACTTATTTCTTCTCTAGAAAGTTTTTGTAATTTTTCTTACTTGAGAATTTGGTCCATTTCATTTGTCAAATATATTGGCATAAACTAGGCCATACTTTTCCTCATTACTCTGTTAGCACTGCAGGGTCTGTGGGCTCTCCCCTCTTTCACTCTCGACAGTGATATGCCCCCCTACTCATCACTCTTTCTAGATTCACTTTATCAATTATTTCTAAGGACCAGCTCTAGATCCATTTACTCAATCATTTCTAAGAACCAACTCTAGATCCATTGCCAATCATTTCTAAGGACCAGCTCTAGATCCATTTAATCTTTTCTAAGGACCAGATCAACTTGATTATGTCGTTGTTTTCCATTTCACTGATAGATATTCTTATCTTTATAATTCTTTCTGTGTTTAATATGCTCTCTTTAAAAAAATTTCTTAAGATTGGGCGGCATCTGTGGCTCAGTGGGTAGGGCGCTGGCCCAATATACTGAGGGTGGCAGGTTTGAACCCAGCCCCAGCCAAACTACAACAAAAAAATAGTTGGGTGTTATGGCGGGCGCCTGTAGTCCCAGCTATTTGGGAGGCTGAGGCAAGAGAATCGACTAAGCCCAGGAGTTGGAGGTTGCTGTGAGCTGTGATGCCACAGCACTCTACTGAGGGCGACAAAGTGGGACTCTGTCTCTAAAAACAAAAACAAACAAACAAAAATTTCTTAAGATAGATGCTTAAATTATTGATTTAAAACCTACTGAAGGGAAAGTTTACACACACATGTATTTGAGGCACATTGACACATTTCTTACCCAAGTACAGAAGTTAACCTATCAGTAGCTGTGCTTGGTACTGCAAATGCTCATTTCCCCCCAAACTTCAAATGTCTGCTACCTGGATGTTTCATGGCAGTGCTGATAGGTCGTAAGAAACGAAGCTCATGAGCAACTTGCCTGTGTTTACTCAGGTGGAGAACCTGAGATTGGAACCCAGTAATAGTAAGAGTGTGATCTGTTCTGTGTGTGTTTACTGAGCTCCTGGTCAGTGCCAGCACCGTGCGCTGTCCCTCAGCTGATTCCGGAACTTTCAGTCTCGTGGAGGGACAGATACAAAACACAATCATGCTAATCTGATCAGTGACATCGAGTAAGCATTTCTGCATCATTTATACAAACAATCCTTTGCTTCCTAGGTCTATTTCAATGTTGCCGATCGCTCAACAGGGAAAGTTGTGGACAAACCCTTGCTTTTCAACATAAGAATCAGGGATATCAACGATCACGCACCCCAGTTTCCTCAGCAGGAATTTAACATCAGTGTGAAGGAGAACCAAGCTGCAGGTGTGTGCGGTGGGAGCCGCGGTCGGGGACACAGGGCTTCCTAACGTCTCTGCACCACCCTCCTGCTTTGATTCCAGAGGACCGAGATCCTAGCTGTCTTGGGGAGGGGGGAGTTTTTACTGTTCTCCTCTCAAAGGTCACAGGCCCTGGATCAGAGTGAAAGGCTTTGATGTCTGTAAGCTTCAGTTTATATTTGGTGATAAAATGCTGTGGAAACTGTACGTTGGAAGAGCTAGTATGTAAATACCAACCTATAAATAAAGCCACAATGGGTGAGGAAAGAAGAGCAGGGTGGTGAGTTCCTGAATGTCTCTGCAAACTTCTCGTCTGTAAAACAGCCACAAGATGATGGGTGACATCACCCCTCACCACTAGTCTTCTCTCTCACCACTAGGGTTTGGACTCATTTTCATAATCCAAAACATTCATTCTACTCAGGAGGCTGAGGCAAAAATTTGGAAAATTCTGAGACATGAGAGATAAATACTATTATTGTTTCAGTTTGTATTCTTTCAAAATTTTTCTTTGCATTTCATGTTTGCATACATATACACTGTATGTTATATGGTGCAAATGTACATTGTATGTTATATGTGAGTTTATTCACAGATTTTTATTATAATTAAACATATATGGCATATGATACATATTTATATGTACATACACTTCCCACCTCTATCATAGTATAAATATGTTCATGTACATATTAAATATTCACACATATTGGGCTGCTTTTTCATGTGTGTAAATTTATGAATTTTCTTTTTAAAAAATGCAACTTTATTGTTTGCAACTTAACTATTTTCTCCTGTAGCATCCTGTAATCTGTCACAGATGTGCTTTAAAGCACTTAACCAATCTTCTACTGATGAATGTGTTTATTTTGTTGTCACTTTTCATTTTTACAAAATATGTTTCCATGAACGAATTTCAGCTAGGTCCCAGTCAAGCACTATTTATTTAGCACTAATTCAGAGAAGTAAGGCTGATTGTTCAAACTGCACACAATTTAAGTGCTTTCACGCACGTGTCCACCAGCACCTGAGTGTGCCCCCTGAACTGTTTGTCTTTGATTATTATGTGCTTGAACTTTTTTAGCCGTCATGTTTTCTTTTCTTTTGTCTATTTTTCTGTTCACATATTTGTCATTTTTCTTTGTGATTTTAACCTCTGCATTCTATGTTGAGAATATCCAACGTACATTTTAAAATATCGCCTGATCTATCAATTTTGCCCTTTATGTCATCTGCATTTGCGATCATAATTAAAAAGTTGTTTGGGGCGGTGCTTGTGGCTCATCGAGTAGGTTGCCGGCCCCATATACCGAAGGTGGTGGGTTCAAACCCGGCCTCAACTGAACTGCAAAAAACAGAAATATAGCCGGGTGTTGTGGTGGGCGCCTGTAGTCCCAGATACTTGGGAGGCTGAGGCAAGAGAATCGCCCAAGCACAGGAGTTAGAGGTTGCTGTGAGCTGTGTGACTCCTCGTCACTCTACCGAGGGCGATAAAGTAAGACTCTGTCTCTACAAAAAAAAAAAAAAAAAAAAAAACAAGTTCTTTTTGACTTTCTGACTATTTAAACAGTCAATTTCATCTTATCTAACGCATCTGTTATTAGATTTTATATGTAAATATTTCACTCATTCTGATGTATGCCCCAATGCCATTTAACAAATAATTCATCCTCTTACTGGTTTGATAGGCTACCTTTATCCAATAGTAACAACTAAAAAAAAAATTCTTTCTAGGTCAACCGATTTTTCAGATGTCAACAGTTGATTTGGATCAAAAAAATACTCCAAATTCTCAAGTGCTTTATTTCCTGGTTTCTCAAACACCATCACTGAAAGAAAGTGCTTTCCGGATTGATCGTCTTAGTGGAGAAATAAAGCTCTCGGGATGTTTAGATTATGAGGTTATGTGGATTTTTTTATTTAAAAACTATGCATGTGTTACCTATCCTTGAGGCCCAGCCTTAGATTCTGTGTTTGCAGTGGGGAACCCTCTGTGGCTAGACTTGCTATTGTAATTGCTAAGAGAATTTTATTCGTGTTTTCCTCACCTGTGTTTGAAGGGTCTCATTTCCCTTTTCATCTCCGTGCAGACAGCGCCTCGGTTTACACTGCTGATCAGAGCCAGGGACTGTGGAGAGCCATCCTTGTCATCCACGGCCACAGTCCACATTGATGTGAGAGAAGGCAACAACCACCTGCCTGCATTGACCCAGGACAGTGTAAGCGTCTGGGCTGCCCCAGATTCTACAGCAAATGGCCCTGGGGGCTTCAGTTCAGTTTTGCGGGAGACATCACCCAAGACACAAGCAATTCTCTCAATTTACTTAAGCTGGAATCAAAGAGTCAAACCGTGTTGACATAGAAGCACTTAATATTAATAACTGTAGTCATGGGGCTTGTGTCACTGCTGCCTTATTCCAGACACTATAAATGTATAAATTATTTCATTTTAAATTGTCGAAGCCAACAAATAAGAACATTAAGATCTAGGGAAGGGAGAGCATTCTCTGTTCACTTGAAGTCGGGGTTTCCCAACTTTTAACATGGGCCAGAGAATTCTCTGTGTCTTGAGTGTTAGGGGGTCACAGGTGGCAATCCTGGCCTCTACCTGCTAGATGCCAGTAGCGCCCCCTAGTTGTGACAAGCAAAAATGTCTCCACACAATGTCAGCGTCCCCTGGGAAGCAGAAGCCCCCTTGGCTAAGATGTCTAGACCTGAGGTTTGCACACTGTTCAGGATTCTGAGGAACGATGAGCAGGTGGGCTTCAGCCTGGCCCTTCCCACCTCGCCTGACTTACAGACTGGGGCTCCACCTGGATTTCACGGGAAGCAGATTCTCAAGCTTTATGGAAGGGTTGAAAACCACTGTGTAAGACTCAGTTGGAAACAACACACCATTCTCAGGATCTGTTTCCAATTTTTTTAGTTTTTACTCTTCTATATTCTATATGTATTTTCAAAAGTAAATATCCATTACATTTCCCTGTTTCTCCTGCACACCCTCAATGAGGCCTTTCTTTTGTTGCCTATCCAGTTAAATAGTCACATTCCTTCTCCCTTCCTGGGGCACATTCTAGCCTCCTTGTGTTTCCTTCCTCTTCCTGTTCTGTCTAATGAATTAATTTGTTTTGTTTATTGCCTAAATTCACACACACAAACACTCAATGAGGCTGGGCTCATTGCCTGTCCACAGCGTCTGAAACAGAATCTGCACATAGTAGCTTTTGTTCAATCAATGATGCAAATAATTATCTTCGAAAGATGTTATTTAAAAGAAAAATATTGTATAAACCAAAGTGAACTATTCTCAAAAGAAAGCACCTCACCAGAAGTGTATAATCCCTACAAAATAATATTATGTTTGAACTTTGTTTCAAAATCCTTCCTTGGCTGGATGAAAAGCTGTGCTCACAAATATAAGGCTAGACCCTGTCACTTGGACCGGCTTGTCTAGATACACTGTTACCAACAAACATGGAGTAACAAGCTAAAAATCTACATTTGTTAGAAAAAAGATCACTTTAATCTAAATAACCAGAGTGTCCTGTTTTCGGAGAAGAACTAGGATTTTTAGAGGATACGAACTAGGATGTATAATATTATTTTAAAAATCCTGAGAGAAATAGCACATTGAGCTGGATTTAAGAGTGCTTTTGAAATGATTCAGCTGTAGACAACAGATCGGGGTAGGAGGTACGAGATGTTCCTTACTGATGCTCCTGCTGTAGTGGCAGCAGAATGTCAGAGCCCATAAGGTCAATTCCAATAGCAGAAGAATGCTCCAGGCCACAGGGCACTGTGCTGAGGACCTTCATGTTCTTCCCCGTCCTCCCTCCCTCATTCCCTTTCTTTGTCTCCGAGACATGGAAATGATGATTGCCCCTTTCAGTATAACATTCAGATCTCTGAAGGTCAAGTCATCCCGGGCCTGCTGCGTCTCCCTGTTCAAGATTGTGATTCACCATTGACATCAGCTTGGAGAGCAAAATTCAACATAGCACATGGCAATGAAGAGGGAAATTTTGACATTCGGACTGACCCTGAGGCCAATGAAGGGGTTTTAAATGTTATCAAGGTAAAGCCATAGTATGGTGGTGGTAGATGCTTAGCCCCTATCTGTGGAATGACGAATAGTGACTAGGGCCTAACACCTCGTGATTCTTATGCTGTGTGCTGAGCCCCTCACATAGCAGGTGTCCCCCTCCACCCCGAGGAAGGCAGGGCTGCATTGCCTCTTCTGTGCATGGGCCAAGGGCTCCGCTTACCAAAATAATATCAATATTAAAAATTATTTATTCCATGACCTAAAGATTTAACCATTTGTTTTGTTTTAGGCAAAATGTAATAGATTGCTAGGTATGGTGGCTTACCCTGTAATCCCAGGATACTGGGAGGCCGAGGCAGGTGGATCACTTGAGCTCAGGAATTTGAGGCCAGACTGAGCAAGAGTGAGAACTCGTCTCTACTAAAAATAGAAAACTAGCTAGTGTAGAGGTGGGCACCCATAGTCCCAGCTACTGGGGAGGATGAAGCAAGTGGATCACTCAAGCCCGAGAGCTTGAGGATGCTGTGAGCTACAATGATGCCATGGCACTCTACCCTGGGTGACAGAGTGAGACTGTCTCAAAAAAAGAAGGAGAAGTAATAGATTTACATCGGCTTTAACATGTTTATTTTCTCCTGAGTGATTAAACAAATGAAAACGTTTTCTTCATCCCTAGTTATTCTTTTCTTCCTGTGAGTTTTAAGTGTTTAAAGTTTAAAGAAGTGAAAGCATTTGTGTGCCCTTAACAGTGGGGTGAACTCCTGGCAGAAGCTGGCCTGGAGGACAGTGTTAGTAACTCATATTACTGATAAACAAACCAGAGCCCAGAGAGTCTGGCCCCTTTACAAAAAGTCACACAGCTCGAGAGTAGTGGAGGAGAGAGTCTGACGGGGCAGTCTGCCCCTAGTTTCATAGCTCTCAGCCAGCCCTGGAATGAGCATCTCAGGTGAGTCACCTGGGGAAAGGCACACGGGAGCCCGCCGAGTAGTTTAACCAGCCCCCAGGAGACGCTGACAGCCCACCGACCACGCTATGAATAGCACGGCTCTGAAGACACTGCATACGCTATGTGGAATTTTCCAAATACGCTCAGCGTTTCACTCCTTTCAAGTCACTGACCACTTTGTACGCGGAATAACTGTGATCACTAATATCTACATTTCCCCAAGTTCCCCTGACTCTTTGCGGTACGGTTGTCACATTAATCTTTCATTAAGTTATGGTTTTTGTTGCATTTTTCATGACCCTCTGATGGATGGTGGCTCTTATCAACCAGGAGAGGGGGAGAGAAAAAAATAAAAAAGAAAAGAACTCCATAAATGATTTGAAAATGAGCTGAAGACTGCCTTTTGATCACTATCAAAGACAATGTAAATAATACATGAAGTGCAAAAGCCACAGCTCTCAGCCCCATGCTGACTGGGTGCTGCGTTTCCTCTGGCCAAAGGAGCAGCAGGAGCTAATGAAATCCTTTGTCTGGCATTCCAGCCTTTGGATTACGAAACTCACCCAGCACGAAGCCTGGTCATCACCGTGGAGAACGAGGAGCCGCTCTTCTCCTGCGAGGGGGGTGAGCTCCGGCAGCCCAGGGTGGCTGCGGCGAGTGCAACCGTGAGTGTGCAGGTGATGGATGCCAATGACCCTCCAGCCTTTCACCCTGAGAGCTTCGTGGTCAGCAGAGAGGAAGGGGCCAGGCCTGGAACCCAGCTGGGGACATTTAATGCTGTGGATCCAGACAAAACAGCAAGCTGGATAAGGTGAGGCTGAGAGACAGGAAAGGCAGCCTTGTCTGTGGACTTGGCCAGGGACTCCTGCTGCAAAACTAGCTCCTCAGAAGTGTTCATGAGATGGGTGCAGGCTCAGTCACGACAATACGAGAAGCCCCCAGGCGAATGTCCATGGGCCCAGCTCAAATGTTCTTGTTCTGAGCTTTCTCTGACCCCCCAGAAGTCACTTGCTCATTGCCCGCCACACTTCCCACCTGCATCTTTTCTTTTCTTTTCTTCATATTAGAATCATTTGTTTATATGTTTCTAAATTCTTTTTTACCAGAGGTTACAGACTGACAGCCCTCTTGCTTCTGGGCAAGAATTTTTTTTTAATTGTGATAAAATACAATAACATGAAATTTACCATCTTAACCATTGTTGGCGTCTACCCAAGGCAGTGACATGAACTACATTCACTGTGCTTGTACAACCATCACAACCATCCATCCCTGGGACTCTTCATCTTGCGAAACTGAAGCTCTGTCCCCATTAAACACTAGGTCCCCATCCACCTCCCCAGGTCCCCAGTGCCCAACCCTCTTCCGTCTGTGTCTGTAAGTTCGACTGTTCCGGGGGTGCCGTGTGAGCGGATTCCTGCAGCGTCTGCCTCATTTCACTTAACATCCTGATGTGCAGTCATGTTCATTCGCGTGTCAGTTTCCTTTCTTTTCAAGACTGAACGCATATACGTTGCACGTATTTTCCGCATTTATTTTGGTTCATTCATCCATCCATGGGACTTGGGTTGCTCAGTGGATTGTTTTTAAAAATAAAGTTTCTAGAGATTACATATACATAATAGCCTGCATTTTCTGGATGTTCTAGAAGAAGTGAGAGGACTTGGCCTGTTTGGGCCTGGGTTATATGGAGAAACGATCACAGAGGCAGAGCAGGGGTCACGTGGCATGCCCCTTCAGGCTGACCCCAGCCGCTGGCCTTAGTCCCTCTGCCTTCATTAGATTCATGCATGCTCTTGTACTTTGATGGTATCTAGAATTCCCTGAAGTACTTGGGAGAGGAATAGTGTTTCTATGACACATTTTGAGGTTTTTCTTTGGATGTAACTTTTCAGTTTTACAGACTGTGTTTCCCTTCCACAAGGTATAAACTGGTTCACGACCCAGCACATTGGGTTGCTGTAGATGAGAACTCAGGAGCTGTCACCACCACGAAGTTGATCGACCGAGAGTCCCCTTATGTAAATGACAGCTTTTACACGGTCATCGTTCATGCTGTCGACGACGGTGAGTGTTTACCCAAAGTTTGGGGTGGGGAGGAGTGCTCATTTTTTCTTTCTGAGCGAAAATGACACCAGTGAGTCTTTCAGCACAACTGAGAAAAATATAAAATAAACCTTGTCATCACTTTGCATCCACACTGGGGATTATTTCTGATCATAATTCTCCAAATGGTTCACTAGGGACCAATACCCTCAAAAGAGGCCCGAAGTCACTCAGAAGGGACAATCAGGCAGCCAGGAGGCTGCAATCAAGCCCAGCTCCTTAGTCGTCTGTCCGTAAGGGAACTCTCTTGATCCTTGTTGAAGCTGATGGTGTGTGCTACATATTTAGCACAGCTTCCCTGCACTTGTGATGGCTTGTGAGCTCAGATAAATGTGACTGTATAGGACAAACGTGTCATAAACTAGGACAGGGGATTTCATCAGCACGTTTCAGTACTTCTCTCTACAGTCTCCCATGGATCAGTTTTCAGACACACCAAAACAAGTTTGAATAAATGAAAAAAATTCAAGTAACTTTAAAATTGCATTTAAGAAAGTCTGTAAGCTAAAAGCCAGGTCCCAAGCGATAAGCAGCTGTCCATCCTACTTGTATAATTAACTAGCTGAATGTTGGTGATGCATATATGAAATGTGTTCCTAATCCATATTGTGGGCGGAGAAAGGAAAGGGGGGCTGACATTCCCGGGTCCTATGACTCTGTTATGGATGGTCTCGCAATTGGCATTTTCATTAGAAAATTTTTTTAGGTACGTATAGATTCACATGTGGTTTTAAGAAATAGTAGAGTGGATTCTGAGAACCCTTTGCCCAGTTTCCTCCATGGAAACACCGTGCAGAGCTGTGGTGTAGCATCACAGGCAGATGCAGCTGAGATCCAAAATGTTTCATGTCACCCTTTAATTGTCACACCCCCTTCCTTTCCACCTTAACACCGGGCAGGATTGACCTTCTAATGTATTTAATTATGTTACTTTCTACCTCCTTCTATAAATGATTTGAGGTGGCAAGTGTTTTTTAATAAAAGCAGGAAAACCGACCAAGTTCATGCCAATAGGGCTTATGAATCTGAAAGGGAGCTGGTCCCAACATGTCAGTGGAATCCTTCTTTCTTGAGAGATGGAGGGCACTCTTTTCCCAGGCCTCTGTGCACACAGAACTTCTTTAATTAATGAACAACTCCTTCTGACACTCTCTCCCTTTACAAGGCCTCCCACCGCAGACTGGCACAGGGACCCTAATGCTCTTCCTGTCTGACATCAATGACAATGCCCCGACTCTCCGGCCCAGTTCCCGCTACATGGAGGTGTGTGACTCTGCAAGGAACAGGTCTCTCCTTGTTGAGGCAGAGGATCCGGACCTGGAGCCCTACTCTGCCCCGTTCACATTCAAGTTGGACGACACCTGGGGAAATGCAGAGGACACGTGGAAATTGGGGACAAATTGGGGTGAGTGTATTGGCCATGGGGAGAGGGTAGAAAATGACAAAACCCAATTCAGACAGAGTTAAGTGAAAAGGAATTTCTTAGCTTAATTGTAACAGAACAAATATCAGATAAGTCTGCATTCTGGTAGAGCAGATCTGGGTTCTCAGAGGACGCCCCTGGAATGGCTTTCTTCTTAGAGGAGTCCCCGGGACACACCCTACAACTGGATGCTTCTAGGAGAAGGTCTAGGACACATGTCCCTGCTTGGCCTGGGTCACCTGCCCTGCCCATCTTGGTGGTTTATAAGCTGGAGGGGGGACATGCTGGTTGGCTGGCTCCCACCCCACTCCCGGACCTCGTTGGAGTCTAGGCTTCGCTCCCCAGTCCACATGGGCTGAAAATTTGGGAAGTGTGGGCTCTCTTGAGGAAAGGTGGAGTGTTATTCCCAGAGTGGGAACCGAGGCCGGGCAGGCTGAGAGCAGCTGGCACGCTGTGGGAGCTGCCCGTCCTGCTTCTATCAGCCAGTCTTTCGTATGCAGACACTTGAAGCTGAGGCCGAGCTCCCGTTACGACTCCTAGACCCGGAGCCAGCAGCAGGGCATCCCTCCTCCCCAGAGGAGGGCTGGTCTTTGCCCTAAGTTTCTAACAGGATGTGGGAAGGGAAATCGCTAAGCCCTGGGGATGTCATGGCTGATACAAGAGCCTCTGTTTACCTGGGTGTCTTGGGAGGGTGGGGACTTTCGGTCACATAATCGCAGTTGACCATGGAGGTGGCTGAAGCCTCAGGGCAACCACGCGGGAGGCCGGCCAGGTTCACTGACCCATCTCCAGTGAGGACTCTGGACCCTGAGGCTAAGGTCCACTTCCCCGGGTGGCACTGTTCCCCGTGTGCCATCACTTATGCACACTCCTGGTGAGGAAGTACTGCCCGCCTTCCTGGGAGAGGAGGATGGGAGCTCTGTGCGTGGGGCTCCTCTGGACTCTGCCGTAGGCTTCTGTCCTTGCCTGATTTTGCTCTGCCTCCCTCCCTGTCGTAAACTGTCACCATTGGTCTAACAGCTTCCAGTGAGCTCCAGGAGCTCTTGTCAAGAGTCACGGAGCCTGCAGGTGGTCTTGGGAACCCCTGAACTTGCAGCAGGTGTCAGAAGTGAGAGTGGTCTTGGGGACCGTCCCCTCTAGCTTTACAGGTGGCTACCTTCCGCAGGGAGCCGTGACCCGTGGAGGACACTGAGTCGGTGCGAGCCGAGGAGGTGAACGAGTAAGTGAGCCCGTGCGTGCATCCCTTCTCCCCCCGCAGGCTGCTCAGTTGAACTCGCAGTGCTGAGAAGCCTCCCACCTGGGGACTACTTGGTGCCGCTCATCATCGGCGACCGACAGGGCGTCTCCCAGAAGCAGACGGTCCATGTGAGGCTCTGCTCCTGCCTCGGCGGGGTCACCTGTGTGGAGCCCTCAGATGCAGGAGCAGAGTCCCTCGCAGGGGTCCTGCTCGCTGTCTGTGCAGCGTTCATGGCTCTGGCAGGTCAGCGGTCAGCAGAGAATGTCATGGTCTGTGGCCTCTTTCCTCAGGCCCTAGGCCAAGTTTATGGGGTTTTGCTGGGGTGGGCAGTGAGTGCTGGCAGGATTTCAGGGAGGCCTTTGAGAACGAGCCCTGGGTGTACTCAGGCTCCTGGACTCGGACCGAGGGCTGCTGCCCTGGCCAGTCAGGATGGCTGACTGCAAAAGCAGCTTCTACTCAGCAAGCAGTAATTTGAACAGTGGAACCCACGATGGCATAGTCAAAGGGTGGCGTGTGTCTGTAATAACCGCAGGGACAGGACTGTCACATATCTGGGCTCCTGGCCTAGGCAAGGCTAATAAAGAAGCTAGGTTTTCCAAGAAATAATACACTGGCCAGGTATAATTAATTAATTCAACAGTTATCTAACACCTGCTTGTGCCTCAAACTGAGCTAATTCTGTAGCTGCCCAGATGATCAGGACACTTTGGCCCGGCTCCGTTCACGGCTACATTGTAAGGTCACAAAACACGATCCTCTTGAAACCTCTGCAGGGGTGAGCTAGCCAGCCCTTGTCCCCTTTGTCTCATCACAGTGGCCCTGCTGCTTCTGCTGCGATGTTACTTAGCATCTGACCCCAGGAGGCGCAGATTCTCTATCCCCAGTGACGAAGGCCACCAGACCCTGATCCTGTATAACGAGGAGGGCAAGGCCAGCCCTGTCCAGGTAAGGGAATGCAGTGCTTGTGTCTACAGCAATGAAGTCAGTAGCACGTGGGCATGCAGCACAAACTTTCCCGCCAATGTACCCCCCCATCTCTTTACTCTAACTCCTATTTGAGTGACAGGTCAGAAAAAAATCCAGCAAAAATTGACCAACTCCACTAAATGGATGTACCTTTTTTCAGATCAGTGGTTCTCAACCACAGGCAATTTTGCCCTCTAGGGGATATTTGGCAAGGCCTGGAGACAATTTTGATTGTCACGACTGGGGTTGCTGCTGGCATCGAGGCCGTGGAGGCTCAGGATGATGTGAAACATCCTTCAACGCAGGAGACAGCCATACAGACTCTCAGGCCACTGTTGACAGTGCTGAGGTCAAGGAACTTGGCTTAGGGGAAAAAATATTTTTGCCAGGTGTAGGTTTGTTCAGTGGGACTGAGTTATGCTCACTAGTTACCTGGGTCTGAGCTGGCTTCTGGGCAGCGGCCTGCGGTAGAGCTGGCAGGAGGCTCACTGGTCTTGCAGGGACAAGTCCTGGGCTGTTTCTGCCTTTGCGTCTTTTTGGCTTGGTCAAGTGGAGAGAGCCATTCAACCTCACAGCTTCATCTGTGAGCCGGATGATACAATCAGCTGGGCAGCCAGGCTGTGGGTCACAGATGATGCCTGTGAAATCACCTGTCACTCAGCCCGCCAACACAAAGTGGTGGGCCAGTGACCTCTGATTCTTCACACCTGCAGCTTCTGGGAAGGATCAGTCGTCCTTGTAGCAACCCCAAGTGGAGTGGGGTGGGGGTAAGGAGGTGAAAGCTCTGTGAGGGCTCCTGTCTGTCTGTGCCTCGCACCAAGTAGCTGATCTAAAGAATGAAAGCAAAGCAAACTTCACAGGGAAATGCTGTCTTTTGCACACAGACGATTAGGTTGCCTCATTTTACTCCTTCCTTATGGGTTCGTCCTGGGAGGAAGAGACCCGTTGACTAGGGTAAGAAAGATACTTTAGGGGAAATTCATGCAATGAACTTTGCTATTATGCCCAGGTAAACAGAGAAAGACAAAAATGTATTTGGGGTTTGAAGAAGCTGGCGCCCAAGTGTGGTTTGCAGGGACCTTCCCGGCTAGTGTGAAAGAGGGAGGGAGAGAGCAGCCTAATGCGTGCTGTGTGTGTGCACGAGAACGTGTGTGTGCACTTCTGTGCACGCTGTGAGCCTCTGTGAGCCCTTCTGGGGGACCATGAGAAGAGGAAACATGGCTCAAGTTCTTTAGATCACAGGTGTGAAGGAATCGTCTCACCCAACACGGAGAGCAGCAGTGGGGAGTTTGGGTCTGTTTATGTAATTTTAAGAAGGAAACCTTCTTGGCAGTTTCTGTGTGGTGGATGGAGTCCCCTCCTGTAGTTCCACTGGCTCTGAGGCTCAGCCCTGGAGGAAGACAGAGATGGGCCCTGGGCGGGGGGGTGGGGGACTGTGCCTCAGCCTCCTTCTTGGTGAGAAGAGCAAGCACTGCTGAGCTCGGAGGAGACCATGGGAGCACTGCGTTTCCACTCTCTGGCTCGAGACATGGGGATGCCCTGGGGGTGTTTCTCTTGGGGCAGGTTTGTGGTTGTCTTTTGGGAAAGAGAAAGGAGCTCCAGAAGCGTGTAGGTAAAAAGAGACTTTGGTCTTTCTGGGACTGAGACCAGGAAGGTTGGAGGGATTGACAGGGACCAGCACTGTGGGAGGGGCCAGAGCCTCACCCAGGGCACAGGCCCTCTGCTGTCCTCCTACACCAACATATCCCCCCGTCTCCCACTCACAGCCCAGGACACATCTCCATTCCTGCCACTGTAGCTCTAGCGCCCTGAGAACTGGGATCCAGCAAAGCTGGGCTTCGATTCCAAATCTGCGGTTTATCAGTTACATAATCTAACTGAGCCTTGGCTTTTTAATATAAAGTTAGACTGATAATGTTCTCTCTTTCTTAGGTTTATTGGACAGTTTAATCAAGTAGTGCATGTAAAGTCCTTAACGTGGGATAGGGTGCTGATGGGCATGCAATAATTACTGGTAGTCATTACTAATTAGGTCCTTATAACTCTTGGTAAGAAAGGCCATCTCATAGAGCACACACTTAATCTATGTAAACATCTTAGGGGGATAGTCCAGTCCACACATGCATGTTCCATGTTCTTGGGAAGATTCCATCTAAGATGTCACCTTGGTCCCACCCACGCTGTCACGTTCTGCCACTGAACCACAGGAATGTCACCTGAGATGAGTGCCCAGCTGGGCTTGCATAGATACTTCCCCTGTGTGTGAGAAGCTGCTGAGCTCTTAGCCAACAAAAATCCAGCACCCATCAACGTCTGAGTCCCTCGGGGAGTAGATTTGTTAAAGGAGAAATGACGGACAAGGAACAGAGCACCTCACAACATCGGCGATCCCAGGAGCCATCATCACGAGCTGCTTTTAGATTTGGGGGGTCCCTGGAACAAGCATCTTTTACTATCACTTCACCATAAGCACTAACCAATAGGAATCGTGACTTCTAGCCAGCAATCACCAGAGACAGACAGAAATAACATTCCTTCTCCAAATGAGCCATCCAGATTTTCCGGAGCTGACTTTCCCACAGTCTGGGGCTTTCCCCACCGTGGCATAGATGCAGTGCATGGGGGAAGCAGCATCTTGCTGTCTGATGTTATTTTTGCCTCTGTGATGTGAGCCTATCTTATTTTATTCCCTGTGTTCCATAGACATGGTCAGATGTCACGAGTGGGATGCCAGCTCTGCCGGTCCACACGGCCATGGTGGGAGCCAAGCTGGGTGCTAAGGTAATAGGTCATTTATTCAGTTTTTGATTTTTTGATTTTATTATTTATTTATTTATTTTTGTGGGTTTTGGCCAGGGCTGGGTTTGAACCCACCACCTCTGGCATATGGGGCCGGCGCCCTACTCCTTTGAGCCACAGGTACCGCCCTTTATTTATTTATTTTTATTAAATCATAGCTGTGAACATTAATGCAATCATGGGGTACAATGTGCTGGTTTCATATACAATCTGAAATATTTTCATCAAGCTGGTTAACATAGCCTTCATGGCATTTTCTTAGTTATTGTGTTAAGAAGTTTATATTCTACATTTAGTAAGTTTCACCTGTCCCCTTCTAAGATGCACCGTAGGAGTGGTCCCACCAATTACCCTCGCTTCTTGATTTTAAACAAAGAGGTGACTTTGCTGATGGTTTCCATGGCTCTTCCCACCTCCGCAAGTCAGTGAGGTCCTTCTGCAAGTCAGCTGTCACCCCAGCCCCCACCTGCAAAGCCCTAACACATCTTCTCCTCTCAGTGGTAAAGTCTCTTCTGCTTTGCTGCAGTGTCAGAGAATCCAGTGCTTCTGGATTCTTCCAGGGACACCTTCCTATCTTTTTTGCCGTATGCCATGCTGCTTGTACTAGTGTGCTTTATAAATTTTTTTGTTTGTTTAAATGGACTTGTATCCAAATTAAGTACATTTATTTAAATAGGATATTTTATATTTTAACTATAAATTCAAAACAAGCTTTATTTGTATAAAGAGCAGGCAAGTGTAAAAATAGGCATAATAGGAACAATATAAAATAATAGAAATAATAGAAGTAATAATAGGAAGATAGGACACAATAGTTCTACATAGGTGATGCCACCTATGAAGGCTCAGGCTCTATTGGAGAAAGGCAAGGGTGGGAAAGTCACTCTGGAGCTTTGGTCACTCCTGATGTCCTAAATGTGCAAAGGAATTAGAAAGAGATGTTTTTCTCACTATGCAATTCAATGTTATTTAAAACCTGTTTCCCAACTGGCTAACTTTCCCTTTTCTAATTATTGAGTGAGTAGGCCCCTGGCCAGGGTGGTGGGCAGGGCAGGCCTGGGGGAGGGCCGCCCTTCCCTCGCTCCTGAACAGCTGTCCCCTGGGTGGATGGGAACCCGCTCAGCTCTCTTTCCTTCCTCTTCACCAGCCTGTGAGCTTCCAGAGGTCAGAGGCTTTGCCATGAGGAGCACGCTGGACACTTTGCGTGCACGGTCCCATTGCATTTTCACCAGAACTTCACACAGTGGACAGTGGAAGTGAGAGTGGAGGAAACGTCCCTATCATACAGGGGCAGAAACCTAGGCTTGGTGGCTTCCTGTTTTTGGTGTGCCTTTGGATTCCCTTCACAGTGTCCTGCAAATAGTGAGAACATCTCTGGTGCCTGGTCACATAAACTGCCTTCGGGGTCTCCTGGAACCAGCATCTTTTACTATCACTTAGAGTCAGGGTTTCCCTAAGTGATCACGTAGGATTTATGGGCTAAACCAAGGGCGTCCATCCTGCAGCCCTACAGGCCTGCATGTTGATTTTGCGAGGACTTTTTCGCTTATCTCTGTTGTTGCATATCATGAAAAGGATACACAAACATTCTTTTCTTTTTTTTCTTTTTTTGTTAATCAATTGCAATGCTGTTTATGTATTTAATGTGTGGCCCAAGACAATTCCTCTTCTTCCGGTATGGTAGAGGAAAAAAAATGTTGGACACCCCTACTAAGCTGATATTTTAAAACCTTCTGCAAAGGATGAAATATCGTCAATACAACCACTATCACAGCTCTGTGCCTACTTTGTTTTCTTTGAAATTTTGCTTCATTAGTGAAGGGTCTATATCAAAATAATAGAAACCCAAAGCAAAAACTGCCCATAATCCCTTCACTAAATCTCCACAATTTTACATGTGAGTGTCACCTTTTAGATTCTGCACGCGTGTTCAGTTTTCATAGGTAGACAAGACAGTGCATGTGTTCCCATCACCCCAGGCTGCTCCAGCCCGTGTGCTCCACCCTGTTTCCCTCACATCTCTTCATCTTCCTTTTCTGATTCCTGCTTCCCTTCCGTGTCATGCTAATTTTTGTTGCCTATGAGTTCATGAGTAGGGGAAGATGTGGAAGGTCACACCTGCTTCTCGGCTGGTGGAAAAGGCCTTCTTTTTTGAGTAAATCAGCCTTTCCTCCTAGGATCTCAGTGACGTGCCACCATCAACAGTGGTTTCATCAGACCAAGCACACTCCACTCTGGGGACTCCGGTGAGTTGTGGATGGTCGCAAGTCTTTAATGACTGACAGTTCTCTCAAGAGAGGGGGCCCTTCTTGAAGGTTCTGTGATACGGTTAGAATGAACACACAGTCAAGGAAACTCTGAGCAGCGGGGCTTCATCCACTCTGCCATCTTTCTATCTGTCCAACTGTCGTCATTATTATTGTTAGTGGTTGTTGCATTGGGAGTTGTTTGATGGTCCCATTCAAGTACGATACATTTAGATACCCACAGTTGGATATATCTTCTTGTGTCCATCTAAGGGCACCAGAGGTAATCTATAAGGTTAAGATCACATGAATTTCCTGCTGACCATGTTCCAGCCGAGTGATTTCACACTTTCTGCTAAATGGAGCCCTGAATTCCCTACTCTACATAGAAATTCCAGAACTATTGCTTTGCTTTCTAAAATGATTTTTCTGAACTAATTTTAGATTAACAGAAGTTGCAAAATAGCATAGATGGTTCCCGCAACACCTTCCCAGCGTCCTCCAAGGGTGGAAACTGGCCGCACGACGCTGCATTGACCTGTATTAGAGTATCGGATATAGACCTTGGCTGAACTTCACCAGCTTACCTCACTATTATTTTTAACAAAAGTTAACTTTTAAGACATACAATTAAAATGGGTCTTCAAGGTCCAAAGAGCCATGGTATCATATCTAATTTTTATGAGAGAAAACTTCTAAAAATGAATTCAAGATCTCTGTGAATGTGTGTCTTTGCTCGGCCTACATCTGAGCAAAGACCAAAACGTGGTGCTGTTCTTTGCAGAACGATGATGCCACAAACCCACCTCTGAGGGCTTGTGCACCGAGGGGCATGTCCCTGGGCCCCGGCGGCCAGCTTCCTGGTCGAGGACCCCGTGCTGTGGCCTGTGGCCCTGAGCTCAGATGGGCCCACGCTGGTGGATGCTCCACTGTTACTTCCCTGACATTCTCAATATTTGGACAAGGTGCCCACATTTTCTTTCTGCACCAGGCCTTGATGGTCATGGAGCTGGGCCTGGGTCTTGGGAGTGGGTGTGTATCGTTCACAGATGTTGAGGTCATGGTCACGGCACAGAGAAAGTCCATCTGGGTGTTGTAGACCCACGATGGAGGTTGTGAACCCAACATTCTCACGCTCCTTCTCCCTAAGCAGCCATAAAACCCATCCATGGACCTCTACCCTGTGTATCTATACTGCTCTCGCCAGAAGTGCTACTTCTTTTACACAAAAACAAAAAGCGATATGACTGTAAGGATTTCTAGTTATGTATTTGCAGCCTTTGGTATTTTATATGAAACCAGTAAACACTGTATCCCTCTTCAATTGAAGGGCTGTGGCGTCCTATTTGAGCCAAGAGGAGTGAAAACCAGATACTCTGCTCTTGTAAGTATAGATGTGGGTATTATTAAGACAGGACCACCTTGTTGTCCTGTTGAATAGCTGCAGAAAGCCCTGGAAACTGGAAATTTGGAAGGGAAGAGGTAGTATGAAATATGGCCCAGATCCAAACCAACTAACCAAGAAGTGACTGTGGGGCAGGTCGGAGGTGGCTGAGGCTCGTCCTGCTGGTGCTTCAGCGTGGGACGTACTGAGCGCCGCAGGCAGCCGTGCCAGGGCAGCAGGTGTTCGTGTCCATGGACATATCTAAACACGGAAGAAGCATAGGGAAAATATGGTGCCATGACCCTACAGGCCCACCAGCTGCCGTCTGCTGGTGACCGAAACATCGCGCAATGCATGATGTTACGTGTGCTCGTGTATTTAGACAGATGTGGACAGATGCCTGATTCTTGAACCGTGGGGGTCCCCTTACGTGCCACTCCGGAGACAGCAAGAGCAGCCCCTCCCTCCTCCTCAGCCTACTGAGCGTGGAGACGATGTGGGAAGAGACCTTTACGATGACCCTGCCAGGGAAAGAAGAGTCCGTGGGTCCCTCTTCCTCGCGACTTTCTTAGTGACGTCCCCTCTTCTCTAGCTTATCATGTCGCAGGAATACAGTACATGACACATTCCGTGCACAGCAGCAGGGTGTTGGGAGCTATGTTTGGGGGGAGTCCAAAGTTCTAGCTGGAGTTTTGACTGTGCAGGGTCAGTGCCTCTGATCCTCGTGTTGTTCAAGGTCAACTATACCCACATATGTGTGTGGTGTGTGTGTGTGTGTGCACGCCCATCTACATGTCTCTAGGCGTGTCTGCACACGCGTGTGCACGTATATCTATATGTGGACTATACCCTCATGGACAGATAAAACTGGCCAAGACTTTATCATTTTTTACGTGTGTCTTCCAGAATCCAGGGAGTTTCTCTAAACCCAGGAAAGGTCAGAAATCAACTGAGCCATAAAGGCTACCGGCGTTTAAAGACACAAATTGTGTCATGTCACTTTCCAGTTTAAAAATTCCCGACAGCTTGCCATTATACCTGGGATAAAGTCTGTATCTATAACCGACCTTAAGGTCCCCTGAACCCCTCTGTCGTCTGGCCTCTGTCCCTGCCCAGCCTCTCTGCTCCACACAGCATGCATCCCCTCCCGTCCAGGCCTCTGCCGTTTCCTCCACCTAGAGTCCTCCTGGGAGGGCTTCTCAGCCCTGTGGAGAGAGGGCCCCTCTAATCTCTTCCTTTGCTGACCAATCTCATGCTTCTCGTCACTTGTGGGTATGTGTTTTGTGGTTGCCTGAGCCTGAGAGTGCACCCCCGAGTGCCTGAGTTGGCCCCACACTGGAGTCTGTGGGCTCCCAAGTGGCTGCTCCATGTGGCTGATGCTGGGCCTGTGTCCTCAGCCCTCTGACGGCACCCAGGGAGCAGGTGACTGCCGGCAAGCTCACCATGAGCAAGAATCAGAGGAGGGAAGTGGGAAGGAGCGGGAGACACAGGGCCCTGCCAGGCTGCTGAAGGGCTTGACTTGCTGCAGGATCGAGCCCTGAACCCTGCCGACCAGGCTCCATCCAGGTTCCTCCCTCCCCTGACGTGTTTCAGCCCCGGCATTGGAGGTACCGGGTCAGCCTCTGGGAACTCTCAGGGCCGCCCCCTACCCAAGGGACACAAAGAGGTGAAATGTGAGCATATTGCCTTGACCTGGCTCCTTACCTCCAGAAGGGGCTGTGCTGAGTTTGCCGCCCCCCCCCAAACCATGCTGGGGGCAGTGGTGGTGGAAATGGCCAGGAGTCATTTCCTCAGGGTGCTAGGGCTTTACTGGTTTGCTCTGCAGGTCTGCCCGGATGGCGTGGTGCCCAGGCCACTCCTGGCCCCAGTGGAAGGAAGGATAGCAGAGACACTGAGCCAGGTAGGGAAGGTGCCCCTTGTCCTGTGCGTGGGCTGCTGGCTTTGTGTCTCCACTGTGCTCCAGGCTTGAATTGGGGACTCTTCCTCCTAAATCACCGTGTTAGCTCAGGCTGCCATAGCAAAATAGTGTAGACTGTGTGGTTAAACAACAGAAATGTATTGTCTCACGGCTGTGGAAGCTGCAAGTCTGAGACCGGGGAGCCTGCGTGGTCAGGTTCTAGGGTCAGCTCTCTTTCTGGCTTGCAGACAGCTGCCTTCTTGCTGTGTCTTCACATGGTGGGAGAGAGAAAGACCAAGCTCCCAAGCTCTGTGGTGTCTCTCCTTATTGGGGCACTAATCCCATCATAAGGACCCCCCCCCTTATGACCACATCTGAACATAATTTTCTCCCAAAGGCCCCACCTCCAAATACCATCACATTAGGCAGGGTTAGGTTTCAACACAATAATGGGGGTGGGGCGGCATCACAACTGAGACCATAGCAATCACTTTCATGGGAATCCTCCTTCCAGGGCTGCTTTGCAGAACCCAACTCAAGATAGAATGAAAGGCCTTTTCTGCAAAATAATGAAAGCTGAGGGTACACCATGCTTAAGGGGGTTATTGGGTAAGACTGATGTCAGACATAGCCTAGAAGGTTCCTCAACACAGCACCCCCTTTGCTTGGCAAGAGCCGGGCAAACCTCTGGGTGGGTTTTATGGAAAGTGCCACGCAGTCCCCACACTCGAGTCTTGGGAACTCTGCATGCCCCGGCCTGGAGAGGGCTGCACAGGAGCGGCTGGGTCATCCTACGGAGCTCTAGGGGACTCAGACCCACAAAGTAATAAGCACAAAAGGAACGTGTAAGAGCAGCAGTCTGCCAGCTGGGCTGTCTTATTTGACAAACACATATATAATCCTCACTTTTTTCCAGACTCTGCTCTGAGTGCTTGAAAGACAGTAGTTAACTTTCAGTCCTTAGCCCCCAGGGACAAGTACCATCACATTCCTTTTTATAAAATGAGAAAACCTGGGAATGAAGATGTTCTGTAATGTGCTCGAGATCCCAGCTGTAGAGAGCGGGAGACGTGGGCTCCCGGGAAGGCAGCTGGGTCCCAGGGCCTGCACACACGAGGGCTCCATGCCGAGGCCCCGGCCCCAGGGTGCTCCTCAGAACCTCCGCCTTGAGGTCCGGGTGATGTGCCCGGGCATTCCTTCCTCCGGCTGTCAGAGTGGATGACAGTCGGGGTTGTAGGCCTGAGGCCCAAGGAGGTGAGCCCAGACAGAGTCAGGGTGTGCAGTCACTGCCTGGTGTCTCCTCAGGGGCAGCATCCCCTGGGTCCTGTCACAGTCCCCAGGGTGGAGCTCCAGCTCCACTCCTCAGTGACAGCCCTGAGCCTGCCAGTGGCCTGGCCCCTCCTGGCTCCTGTTCTGGAGTCCTGCAGAATGGGGGACACCTGGTGGCTATTGCCAAGTCTAGAAGCTGTGGTAGAACTGGGCTAGCCATGCTCCTGTGGGCAGGCTGCGTGTCCACAGGGTTAAGGCTGCAGGACCCCTCGCTGGGCCCTGGTCGCTGGAGAGGAAGACCGGGAATGGGCCACAGAGACGTGTCTGTACATCTCTCCCGCGCAGAGGGGGGCCTCGGTGAGGGCAGGGCTGTGCTGTTACTGGTACAGGACACTTGGCCACTGAAGAAGGAATGGATGAAAGAACTTTTTTTCACTATCGCATGAGGAGGTAGAAGCATCCATGAATGGAGGCTCAGAGAACTTGTCTCAAGTGGTAAAGCTGGCAGGGGAGGGGCAGAGCTGGGGCCCAGGTCAGCCACCTCCAGACAGGCCAGCTGACCACTGAGCTACCAGGGCCTCTTCTCTTAGGCCCTAAACATTCATCTGTAAGGTGGAGCAGGGAGGACGATGACGCTGATGTGCACAGATGAGACCACGTCGCTGCTGGAGTACAGCATGTGGCAGTTATGACAGTGTCTGGCTTCCCCACGGTCACAGTGCACACAGAGCTCATGGGAAGTGAGCATGTGGACGAGGCCCGGGTCCTTCCCGGTGGTGGCAGGAGAAGGCTGCATGGCCGCCAGGTACCACCCTCCATCCCCTGCCAGGAGGGCAGCTTTACTCAGGGAGAGCTGAGAACTCTGTGCTTGGTGTGAGAGGAAAAGGCGGATTAGGAGGCCCAGCTCTTTCCCTCCTGAGCCCTCTGACTTAGTTGGTGGTTTAAGATGAATTATTGATATGTAGCTTCTGCTGAAATGGGTTGCAGAGACCTACGGCTCTGCTGCCCACCAGGCGGGGATGGGTTGAGTCCAGGCAGCCCAGACCCCATGACAGAGTCTACGCAGCTCTGCACACACTAATTATCCAGGCAGGTTCACTGCAGGATGTGCCAGGACTTCCAATGCCTTGGCCAGGGCTGCGTGCTTGCTTGTTAGCTGGCAGGAGTCTCCTTTGCCCCCCAGCTAAGCACCCCTATGCCATGCGGTCATATGGTCATCTGCTGATTGCAACCCCCAAATATGCAGACCCACTCTGTGGGCAGGTGACAGGTGTACAAGTGAGTGGTCCTACAGTTGTCTGGGGCTCCCAGTCTGATGCATCTTGGAAACTTAACAGAGGGCCCAGGAAAGGCTCCTGCTGTGAACCAGGGGGAGGTGGGGACAACGGCTGTCAGAGATAGTGGGTGATGCTGGGAGCTGGGAGCCAAGTGGGAACAGGGACAGGCATGGAGGTCCCCCCCACTGCATTATCCAGGCCTCCTCTACCCCCCACTTTGGGTTCTAAGCCCTCAGATGCTGACTGTCTTCATGCTGGAGAGGAGCTCAACTTTCAGGAATCAGCTAGAGATGGGTTAGGGGGTCCGGCTAAACCCACTCCCTCCAGGGTTGGTGGGACCCTCCCAGGGATGCCAGGAGGTAGGTAGGCTAAAGCTGTCCTCCCTCCATCCCTGCCTTCAACAACACACTGTATCCCTCGGAGCAGAACAACCCAGAGAAGGCTTCAGAGAGGTATCGCAGGTGCTGAATGATGAGCTGGAGTTGCCGAGTGGAGTTTGGCAGGTGGGGACAGTCTTTCACAGAGAAGGGGACTCCAGGTGGACGAGAGGGAGGCGAGCATGGAGGGGACATGGGGTAGAAGACTGGCCCGACCAGGAGGCTGGGATGGCACCCTGTGGGGCTGGAGTGTTGCTGGGCTTTGGAGGCTGAGAACCGCTCCCGAGGGCTCTAGGCAGAGAGATACAATGACAGGTCTGAGGCCCAGAAATCGTCTCTGTGTCTCTCATGTGTCAGGAGAGGTCGATGCTGTCAGGAAGGCATCAGAGGGGCTTCATGCAGAGACCTCGCCTCTCTGGCTGATGCACAGTTCAGTGTGGGTGTCCAGGACCCTTCCAAGTGGGAAGCAGGCTCCTTCCACCTGTGACTCTGCCACCATCAGAACCTGGAGACATGGCTGGAGGATGTGAAAGAGAGAGACAGAAGCTCTCGGGAGGGCAGGCCAGGCCAGGCAATGTCTGACATCCAATCTTCTTCAGCTTTACTTGGTCACAGGCACACTTCTTACTGCCAGGAGGGAAACCTGACCTTGCCAGTGCCCAGGAAGAGTGAGAAATGAGCTTGATTAGCCCTGTGCTGCCCTGTCTGGTGCTGGAGATGAGGACTTGTCCTAAGGCTTTGGCTGTGGGGCTGGAGAGGAGGGGACAGGGAGGTGACCAGGAGTGCACCGGGCATCTGGGGAGAGAGGAAGGGACAACCTGGGGTTTCAAGCCTGGGCACCGGGGCTGTTGGGCTGTCATCACATGAGCCAGGCTGGAGGTTTTCAGATGTTAGTCTTTCTCTTCCTGCCATCACTGCTTTGCCTTGACCCACTCACTGTTATTTCCTTAATTCCTTTCTATAAATCAACTCACATTTTAATGAACATTTTGCTTTACTGTCAGCTGAGCAGAGGTGTTTGTGAGATGATGGTGTCAACATGCTTGTCATTGTGTTTTATTATTTTTTTTTTCAGTGTCCATATTTCAAAAATTTATTTATCTCAAACTGTGCATAATGGAGTAAAAACTTAAGTTGAAAATGTACCTGTTATAAGGATGATATTAGTTCAAATATATATACATGGATTCTCGGCAGACTGATTCAAATA